>BRZM01000618.1:107497-137422 GCA_033238685.1 Lates japonicus
ATGATAATATAACCCCCATCTTCAAAGTATAAAGATATAAAAAATATACCCCATCAGTAATAAACAATATGTGCGTAGTTAATTTTTACATGGCATTTACAGTGAAGAACTCAGATCTATGGGCCTCTTGGTCACTACTACAACATAAACAATGACTAGTCTTAATGTCAGTGGGGGGCAGGAAATCTCAAACTAAAGTCTTCCCATGTGTGGACCCCCGGTGGTGGAACAAATGACTTAACTCAGTCTGGTCATCTTCTTTTTTGCACTTGTCTCTGAAAGCCCCACACCGATCTACTTTGGCTTCTAGCTAATTTGTTGCTTTGGCAAAACTGTATTGCATTTCCAGCAGAGCAATTGTAAAAGAAAGCCTGGTCAAAGATAAAGATATCCTGACTTTAGTCCCTGATATGGCTCAACCTCTAAAAACACCGGAAACCTACATTTCCTATAATGCTCAGTAGTATAGTTGCATCATTTGTCAGACTCTTCCTGGCTGGTAAATGCCCTGTGTCTATCAAACTACACACGCCCAGCTCATAGCATAAGTGGATCGGTGTGGTCCATTCCAGCCAATCATGTTCATGCTCATGCACAGGTGGTGGGAGGGTATATAAGGGGCGGGGGAGAATGAGGAAGACAGAAATTGTGGCCCATGCTAATGCCATAGGGCAGAGATGGGGTTATGGCAGACAAACAGCCTAGGAAACGGACAGAGGAATATAAATTTATACAGAAAGGCTATGCTCAGGCCAGGGGGAAGGCCTGCATCAATATCAGTGTTGCTCTCCAGCGGTGGGGAGACCTCCAGAAGCTGAAAAGTTGCTCTGTTTCTGCTTGAGAGGTGGGTAACATTAGTTTTGCTGTGTTTCACAGAATCAGTAGGTCAGTATTGTTTTGTCCCATTTGTTCTTGGTTTGAGGAACCATCTCATCTGCTCTGCATGTTAGCTTCACTGCAGCTAATGTAACACACAATCTACGTGCTCTGTCGCTGTTTACTCTTTATTATGATATTTGTCCTTGCAACATTTGCAAAGGCTTTTATAGACACAAAGTAGCACACTGGGATTGATGCATAATTTGAAATGCTATATCAGGTGAAGGTAACTTCCTTGTTAGCTAAGCTACAAATCTACAGGCCTGTCTTCGGTCACTGTTGATCTGTAAAAACAATCTAAACCACTAACTCTTGCTTGTTGTTGCTCCAGTATGTTGCAGATACTGTGTTGTGTTTATGTTGTTCCTCTGATGACGTTTTATATTACACTTCAACTATGATAAAGCGGATGCATTCGATTCCACCATTTTCCTCCAAAGCCAGTTGTTAGTATGGTTGGGCACATCCTTGAGTTTGGGGAGTGTCTGAGGGAGCACTGAAAGGAGGAGAGTGTTTGTTTGTGTTATGCTGCTTAAACCTGTAAATAAATTTACATTTTAGCACATCTGGTTCCCTCGTCCTGAAGTCAGTGGATATTTTGAATGGAGTTTTGGTTAGATGCCTGAAATAAGGTCTGTGCAGGTTAACACAAGCTGTAGACATTTTCACCTTTTTATTATGTGACATAAAATTCATCAGAAAATTGCCTACTTGTGATTTTTTTTTTTAAGCTTTCACATGTCTTAAAAAACACAAGAGGCTAAATGAGACCACAGAGATTATCAACGTCATAATGCCGCATGCAAAAACAATCTATTCACCAGTCCATCTTTAAGTCAGTCCAGGTTGCTCAGACATCACATGAATGTCATTTATAGAGAAATAGATGCCATTAAAGCCAAGGGGGCATTGCCTCTGTAGAAATGCTTCTATTAAGACTACTTTTGATTAACTGAACCATAGACCATAAAGCAGGATGGTCAGAAGCCTAGAAAGCAGACTGACAGATTTCCTTGGTGTCTGTGACTCTATTTACTGATGACTCCTTGGAATAATCCCTGATCCGTTAGTGCTAGATTAGTGAAATCTATCTAAATCGAAAGCTCTACACACTGTCTGTGGCATTAGCAGCTCAGGAAACTTAGCATAAAGGGTAAATGTATTACCACTGAATTGGAGAATTTCTTGATGTTAAAGACTGTTGGCCAGCGAGGAAAAGCTGGCTACATTTTAAATTTTGACAGAATGACAGCCAGTAGCCAATCACATGCCAGTAATGAGTGGGTGGTGTGTTTTGAAACTGTCTGAATACAGCATCTATGGATTCTCAATGACAACATCGTTGCTCTGAGAAGAGGTTTTGGACCAATGTGGATAGTTAGTTTCACATGAAAGATTTAAAAAATACTTGTGGTTTTGCAGTTTTTCTTCTTTTCTTTCTCTTCCTTTGCTTATAGACCAACTTTCAGGGCACAGGGGAGTAGACACAGGTGTGTGCATCTGAGTGTGCTGTAAGCATTTACCACTGCCTTGTATTCATGTGAAAGCCCTCTGTGTGAATGTGTGAATAGCAGCACTTGCAGTGATGAACACTTTCAATCGTTTGTCGGTCTGCTGTACAGTGTGTAATCTGGGATTACCCCTCCGTTTGATGTTATGTCATCAGCAGGGAGGTCAAGCATGTTCAGGAGGGTGAAAGAGTTAATGTCAATACTAATGTCTGAGAGAGCATGATTTTGCTTATGCTTCATTGGAACCTTGCCCTGTACTGCATATTCAATTCAATTCAATTCAGTTCAATTAAATTCAGTTATATTTATATAGTGCAGAATCACAACAGAAGTTATCTCAAGGCACTTTTCATACAGAGCAGGTATAGACCGTACTCTTTAGATTATTATAATTACACAGAGACACCCAACAGTTCCCAGTGTGAACAAGCACTAGGCGACAGTGATGGACTGTGATGCTATATGTAATGTTAGTGTTGGGTTAGTGAAGAAACGCTATTCAGTTGCTATCCTGTCTGTCAGGAGCTGGGTATGGAGGCGGGTTTTTTTCTTTCTACAGAAAAAGGGGCTAAAAGGAGTCAATGTCAGTAGTGGCTAGCACAGAGAAAAATTTTGGGGTTAATTTCTTTGGCGTTGATTTATCAGGTCTTAGCCTGTGTTATCACACTTGATTAAAGTTGTTATGAAACCAGCTGATGTGTCCGTGCTTGCTTGGCAAAGGACGGGTCAATATGCATGATGTATGATCGATCATTGAATAGATGTATCAATGTAGATCGATGTATCGTTACACCACTGATAGATGCAGATAAATTTGCTCACCTTAGCTGTATATATATATATATATATATATATATATATATATATATATATATAATTTAAAAAAAGAAATCTTGATGCAATTAATTTGTAAACAAGGAATTAGCTGATGGGCAATATCCCTCCCATAGTTCCAGTATGACATGCAGGGTGAGCCATGCCATGAAAGTATGCATGGTGGCCTTAATCGCAGGATGCGACCTTGCTGAGCCTTGCTTGGAAACAGAGCCAAACCATGCTAAAACAAGTTGTGTCACTTGGTAAAACGAGTCTCAGCCAGAGACTGATCAGCCAGTGTATTCAGACAAGGCAATTTTCAAGTATTAACAAGTCATCAACAAGTATTTGAAGAATTTCTTTAAAAGCACTTGACTCAGACCTCTGAGTGGTAGCCCAGGCAACACTTTAACTTGACAATGATTTCTAAGAGTGTCCTCAGTAAAGATGGCTTTCAGAAACAATCATCTGTGCCGTAAGATGCACTAGGGAAATAAGGCCCTGTTTTTAAATTAAATACAATCAGACTGCCATATTGGCTAAGTCAAAGTCATCTGACAAAGTGAATTTGCTCCTAAAATACCCCACTGCTTTCAGGCTGTGATCTCAGCTGTGTGTGAGCCAGACCAAGCTCCACTCCAGCAGCCTCACTGGCTGGTGCAATTACTGGCAGATAGATAGCACCCACTGAGAGAGACATGTGACACACGCACACACACACACACACACACACACACACAGATACATATGCACTGAGGCAAGCATCTGCTCACATGCAGACACACATACACACAGAGCAGTGTTATCTTGGCTTCCTAGCTCCCAGATGGTAGCCGTAGCGACTGGTTGTCCTCCACTCACACCAGACACTCTGCTGACACAATGCACTGCTGTCTGTGTAGAAAATTAGAATTTTAGATTTTCAGACATTTCTTGAAGGCAGAGCAGAAGATGGCTCTCAGTAGATGATGTAAAAGAGCTAACAGAGCTTGCCTTTGATATGTTAAATAACCATGATAAAATGCTTTGTTCAAATACTAGAGCACTAGTCAATAATTAGCTAGCTCCACTCTTAGCACTTGCGCTGTGCTGTCATGTTAGTTAGACAGAAAGATGTGGCTCTTTGTTTTTGTATCCAAGAAAAGGGGGTCCAACCTGGTGCTAGCAAGGTGTACCTAATAAACTGGCCAGTGAGTGTATAGTGAGAAATTCCCTACGTGGGCTTCACTGCTAAACGTAGCCGTACTCTTTGCTGTCTAAAAACATATATCAAACAGCATTCAGCTTCCACTGTACATTCTCATAGCTTGCCACAGTCTATCAAGCTGTTGACGTTAAACATGCTGCAGTTCTGGGCTTTTGGGAAATGGTGTTTTTAAAAGGCCACAAAAGATAGATACTGTATATTAAAAAAGCTGCATTACATTGTGTTTTGAAAAATGTACCATCCCAGTATTAAGAAATAATTTGAACCGCACAACATACTGGTAAGCAAGGTTGATTTTAAGCAATTTATATTTAATAGAAATAGTTATAGGAGGTACTTTGGCCCTTTCAGTGTCTCTCCCTTCCTCCATTATCCAGAGATTGCTTGTCTTCCCCCCCCCCCTCCACCCCCTTCTCTCTGGAGTAGCAGTGGTAACAAAGCGTTACATTATAACAGATGCCTCCTAACATCCACAACTGGAGTGGAACGATATTTTTACAAAAGAGAGTATAAGTCCCCAAAGTGGTTTTCCTAAGGGAAAAATGCTTCTTGTGAGAACAAAATGTGTACTACATGGTACCATGTGTCATTATACCTTGAAACATGTAACATCCATTCACTCTGCATATTCGATTACAGGAAAACTCCTTAGCTCTCACAAGCTTAGTGAATTATGAGTTTAATAACATGTTGGATCACAACTCTGTTTTCAGGTGATGGCTTGCCTGCTAACTAAATCATAGTGACCTTGTTATTCTTCATTATGATGGGGACCCTTGAGGGACTCTTAAAACCTCCTGTCTCAGAGCCTGGACCTCCGTTTAACAGCCAGTGATGTGAATAAATAGTGGTATATGTTTGTGGAGATAATGTACAAAGCAGTCCACGGTAGTACAGCACAACAGAAAAATGTTGGTTCTCTCACTTTGTCTTTCTTTCTAACACACACACACTGATGCTGATAATAACTCACTGTGGGTAACTTGTTCCCACATGACCAAAGTCCATGTACAAACAGAGTTTGTACACAGCTTTGACTGAATTCAGGCCAGCTGATAGAGAGAGAGGACTTCAGAATCATTTTAACTTTCCAATAATCATGCTGTGGGTGAAACCTTTATATTTTAACAAACACACATTTCTCTACACAATTTATAGGTTTTAAAGACTGTCCTTCCCATAAAAGAATTCTAATTACCCATGTTTACCTTTTCTTGACAAGCAACCTCTTAGAGTTTGGTTAATAATGATTGTTGTCTTTCAGAAACAAAGACCAAAGTAGTGCAAGGTTTTTACAGTGTAGCAATACCTCCCAGAGAGGATCGATGGTGGAGTGTACAAAGCTTTTGACTTGAACACCGAGGACTTGTGCATCTTGTATCCGACCAACCAGTGAGTGACCACAATCTTTCCTGAGCTTAACCATGGAGGTTGCAGATCAGAAAATGCTAATGTGAATCGTCCTGCACCACCAGCCATGCCAACAAGATTCTTCCATGTTTAGGTTTAAAAATGAAAATCCTTGTGAGGGCACAGTGCACTTGTACTACAAAACGCCAGTGTGTCTGTGCCAGCTTAAGTCACTCTCAAGGCTTTTTGGGAAATCTCAAGGAGTAACTAAACCAGTGACAACACACTGACCTGCAGTTTACTCACCAGCTGCACATTTTCCATCTGACCTCCTATTTAACAGTACTTAGTCATGTACTGATGTATTATGGATAGAAAGTAGCACACAGCTGTATCTGCTGTAGTTCATCTGAACTGTGAACTCTGACCCCCATAAAGGAAGCTGTAATCTCATACTGCTGCCTCCTGCAGTGGTCATGGTAACGGTCACCAGGATGCTCTTATTGGTCATTTCATTGTAGGGCTATTGTTGTTGTCATTGATATGAGAACATGTAACAGAGTAAATTACACAGGATGCACATGTCTGAATCTCACTGTCTGTGTCTAGGGTTAGATTGTAAGTTATAACTGGAGAATCATCACACAGTGGGATCCAGACTATAATCACCTGTAGAAAACCAGACAGATAACCTTTTAAGGACACTGGAGTTCCAAAATAAGCATGAAAAAAAGCTTAAAACACAATGCAGTTTTTATTCAAAATGTTATAGTACTAAATGTACTAAAATGTGTCATAATGTTTGACTTTAAAACACAACCTTTGTTATCAACTTGATAATTAAACTTGATGTTCAGTTTAGTCTATTTATTTAAAACCACTGTCCTTTACTGTCCTTTTATTTATCATCTATATAACCTCATAAACTGTGCTGATATAGGCCTAGTTTTGTATTGAACTGGACACACTGTTTGACCCACCAACACAATGAATTTAAGGGCTTTTTATGTCATTTTAACACAGACTACACATTTTAATAGGCCTTTCTGAATGTTCAGAACCTGCAACTTTTATGCTCACACATCAATCAACAGGCAACAACATGAGTGCTCACGCTCAATATACAGTCCTTTTTTTATGAAACTGCCAATTTCTGGTAGGTTTAGACAGAATGTTTCTGTCTGTTATGCAGCAAAGTCCTAGTTCAATTTTATATCACAGCAATCTCAAGACAGCAGTTTTAGCCACAACATGTGAAATACTACTACTCCAGTCATGCTGAAACAAGCTCACTACAGTGAATCCTTTGACAGCAGCCCTGTGTGAAATCTGACTGTGAAACTGTCCAAACTGCAGACAGCTGACCAAAATTTCTGATGTTCTAATACAATGGGTTTCCAGAGAGCCAGATCATTGATCATTCAGGTGATGATTCTAGCATCTTGGCTCGCCTCAAAACAACAACTGATGTGTAAAAGTGATTCTAAAATTTGTTGCCGGGCAACCAATTTAGGGTGAAAATCTGACTTAAACTGTAGAGTGTCTGCCCAGATTTAGACTGAAGGCAGTCACTCTGTGTTGTCACTGCAAATAAATCAAATGTAATACAAATACTACTACTACTGCTACTCTCTCGCACACCTGCTGTGAAAAGAATGCTGTTATCTTCTAAGTGACCATACTTATTTTTCTGTTACATTTGGTTTAAATGTACATTGTGACATGTTTGAAGAACATGACACATTTTAAAAGACACTTTCTTTTATCTGCCGCGCAGTAGTACCCCTCCCAAAAATTTCCCCCAGGCTCACGGTTACTGTGTTGAAACTGAATTTTGAACTGTGCTGAGTTTTAAAGCATAAACAAATGTGTTAGGAGGGAATTTGGGGATTTTTGGTGCCATTAGGCATTTATAGAAAATCAGTGAGTGTGTCTTCAGACCAGTATTACCTTTTTTTTTTTTTTTTTTTTTTAGTCTTGTGGGGTTTCTCATTGAGCAGATGCTGTGAGCAGTGCTGCCTCTCTTGCCTTGTCGTCTGCTGACTACTTTCACCGCAGCAGTTTTGTTGAAGCATGACGCTACAGTCTGTTCACCATCCCAGTTCATGCTGGTTATGGTTTGGGGCGTCTCTGTACCCATCATCTTTAAATGAATCTGTGTATGCAGTTGAGGTGAACTGCACAAAATAATAAAAAACAGTAATTATATATATATATATATATATATATATGTCATTTGTGTCCTGTTTTAAAGATTTTTGAAGTGTAGGCCATGGCTTTCATTCACTATAATCTCGTTGTCTCATGTCCATCAATATCTTCTCAGATCAGTAAGCAACAGCTGCAGACAGTCAAAGAGCGTTTCCAGGCATTCCTCAATGGAGAAACTCAGATTGTAGCTGATGAGGCCTTCATCAATGCTGTCCAGAGCTACTATGAGGTGAGTTTGTATTATCTCTTACACTGTACTGTATGCTCACAAAAGCTATACTTAATGTAGTAACTGTCCAAAAACTGTTACAAAATGATTATATGTCGCTGTATAACCATATCTGACCTCTGGCCTCTCTGTGGTTGAGAGGAAGACAGTTTCTCTGTAAAATCAGTAAAATACTAAATGCTAATTCTAAGTAATTATTTATAAATAGGAAATGTCTGCAACCTTCATATCATTTCAGATATCTAAACTACCATTTGCAAGCTGTAAATGTTCCCCTGTGGAGCCTCCTCTTGTAACTGAATCTGTCCAAGCAAGAAAACTAATAATGGGTGAAAAGTATCCAAACCTCAGCGGGGATAACTTGTCTTGGCTCTGATAAATGATGCAGAGCGTGCACTCAGCTCCTCAGGGCAGTGTTAATATTGTGTTCCCAAATGGCCAGGATCCAGTTGGCTTGATCCACCCAGAAGAAAGGGAAATAAAATGAGATGAAAAACAAGCCAGAGTTTTCCCTGCATCTCAGACTGTAACGAACTGTTCATTTACAGCTTAACATTTGACATACAGCATCTAGAGTGACTCACAGTGAGTAGAATGAGCTTCAGTTCTTGGATTGCCCACATAACAAGAAGCCAGCAATAACAAGTCAAAGATCAATGTCTTGTGCTATCACTGCATTGCTGTGAACAGAGAATAATTATGTTTGACTTGAATGCTGGATAAAGAGACTGAATAAGGGCTAAATGGACAGAGATTCTGTATACAGCATTACAGAGGATGCGTAGTTTCTTTTTAAGTCAATATGATAAGGACATTTAAAATGAATGACTAACTTTTCAAGCTGCCTACAATGCATTCCCTGTCAAACTATTTCATTTGTTTTTCTACAATATTTCTGCAACTGAGGCATGACTCGTTGACGAGGTTAGGGAAAAACTGTCTTCTTTTTAAATTTGTGAACAAGTTAGGAACAAGAGACCTATATCATAATTGTATTTTCTATGGTAAACCAAACCCCGATCTTGCACAATCCTAACCTTAACCAAATGTTTTTTAACTACATTTGACATTAAAAGCAGGAAGTTCCACTCACCTGACCACCTCCCTGCCAGTTTTGTCGAGTAGCACTACACAGACTGGAGAACTGTTGCCAGGGAACGTAATCTAAGCAGAAAATACCAGGAGGTGTTGGGGAAGAAATCATTTTGTAGTAATGTAATTTCCAGGAGACAAGGCTGTTAGAGTCAAATTTATGATCATTTTGGAGGCTGACATTTGCAGTGCTGTTGAATTGCATTCGTCACATTGATAGGTGTTTCTATTATTTTGTCCACCTCATCAGTGAGGGTTGGCTGAACAACAGAAGCACCTCTCTGTATTTCTAATGAATACTGGATGAATTTGAAAGACCTGGAGACACTAACGTAATACAACTCAACAGCACCACAAACTACAGCCAATAAAATGACCATAAATTTGACTCTAACAGCCTTGTCTCCTGGAAATTACATTACTACAAAATGATTTCTTCCCCAACACCTCCTGGTATTTTCTGCTTAGATTACGTTCCCTGGCAACAGTTCTCCAGTCTGTGTAGTGCTACTCGACAAAACTGGCAGGGAGGTGGTCAGGTGAGTGGAACTTCCTGCTTTTAATGTCAAATGTAGTTAAAAAACATTTGGTTAAGGTTAGGATTGTGCAAGATCGGGGTTTGGTTTACCATAGAAAATACAATTATGATATAGGTCTCTTGTTCCTAACTTGTTCACAAATTTAAAAAGAAGACAGTTTTTCCCTAACCTCGTCAACGAGTCATGCCTCAGTTGCAGAAATATTGTAGAAAAACAAATGAAATAGTTTGACAGGGAATGCATTGTAGGCAGCTTGAAAAGTTAGTCATTCATTTTAAATGTCCTTATCATATTGACTTAAAAAGAAACTACGCATCCTCTGTAATGCTGTATACAGAATCTCTGTCCATTTAGCCCTTATTCAGTCTCTTTATCCAGCATTCAAGTCAAACATAATTATTCTCTGTTCACAGCAATGCAGTGATAGCACAAGACATTGATCTTTGACTTGTTATTGCTGGCTTCTTGTTATGTGGGCAATCCAAGAACTGAAGCTCATTCTACTCACTGTGAGTCACTCTAGATGCTGTATGTCAAATGTTAAGCTGTAAATGAACAGTTCGTTACAGTCTGAGATGCAGGGAAAACTCTGGCTTGTTTTTCATCTCATTTTATTTCCCTTTCTTCTGGGTGGATCAAGCCAACTGGATCCTGGCCATTTGGGAACACAATATTAACACTGCCCTGAGGAGCTGAGTGCACGCTCTGCATCATTTATCAGAGCCAAGACAAGTTATCCCCGCTGAGGTTTGGATACTTTTCACCCATTATTAGTTTTCTTGCTTGGACAGATTCAGTTACAAGAGGAGGCTCCACAGGGGAACATTTACAGCTTGCAAATGGTAGTTTAGATATCTGAAATGATATGAAGGTTGCAGACATTTCCTATTTATAAATAATTACTTAGAATTAGCATTTAGTATTTTACTGATTTTACAGAGAAACTGTCTTCCTCTCAACCACAGAGAGGCCAGAGGTCAGATATGGTTATACAGCGACATATAATCATTTTGTAACAGTTTTTGGACAGTTACTACATTAAGTATAGCTTTTGTGAGCATACAGTACAGTGTAAGAGATAATACAAACTCACCTCATAGTAGCTCTGGACAGCATTGATGAAGGCCTCATCAGCTACAATCTGAGTTTCTCCATTGAGGAATGCCTGGAAACGCTCTTTGACTGTCTGCAGCTGTTGCTTACTGATCTGAGAAGATATTGATGGACATGAGACAACGAGATTATAGTGAATGAAAGCCATGGCCTACACTTCAAAAATCTTTAAAACAGGACACAAATGACATATATATATATATATATATATATATAATTACTGTTTTTTATTATTTTGTGCAGTTCACCTCAACTGCATACACAGATTCATTTAAAGATGATGGGTACAGAGACGCCCCAAACCATAACCAGCATGAACTGGGATGGTGAACAGACTGTAGCGTCATGCTTCAACAAAACTGCTGCGGTGAAAGTAGTCAGCAGACGACAAGGCAAGAGAGGCAGCACTGCTCACAGCATCTGCTCAATGAGAAACCCCACAAGACTAAAAAAAAAAAAAAAAAAAAAAGGTAATACTGGTCTGAAGACACACTCACTGATTTTCTATAAATGCCTAATGGCACCAAAAATCCCCAAATTCCCTCCTAACACATTTGTTTATGCTTTAAAACTCAGCACAGTTCAAAATTCAGTTTCAACACAGTAACCGTGAGCCTGGGGGAAATTTTTGGGAGGGGTACTACTGCGCGGCAGATAAAAGAAAGTGTCTTTTAAAATGTGTCATGTTCTTCAAACATGTCACAATGTACATTTAAACCAAATGTAACAGAAAAATAAGTATGGTCACTTAGAAGATAACAGCATTCTTTTCACAGCAGGTGTGCGAGAGAGTAGCAGTAGTAGTAGTATTTGTATTACATTTGATTTATTTGCAGTGACAACACAGAGTGACTGCCTTCAGTCTAAATCTGGGCAGACACTCTACAGTTTAAGTCAGATTTTCACCCTAAATTGGTTGCCCGGCAACAAATTTTAGAATCACTTTTACACATCAGTTGTTGTTTTGAGGCGAGCCAAGATGCTAGAATCATCACCTGAATGATCAATGATCTGGCTCTCTGGAAACCCATTGTATTAGAACATCAGAAATTTTGGTCAGCTGTCTGCAGTTTGGACAGTTTCACAGTCAGATTTCACACAGGGCTGCTGTCAAAGGATTCACTGTAGTGAGCTTGTTTCAGCATGACTGGAGTAGTAGTATTTCACATGTTGTGGCTAAAACTGCTGTCTTGAGATTGCTGTGATATAAAATTGAACTAGGACTTTGCTGCATAACAGACAGAAACATTCTGTCTAAACCTACCAGAAATTGGCAGTTTCATAAAAAAAGGACTGTATATTGAGCGTGAGCACTCATGTTGTTGCCTGTTGATTGATGTGTGAGCATAAAAGTTGCAGGTTCTGAACATTCAGAAAGGCCTATTAAAATGTGTAGTCTGTGTTAAAATGACATAAAAAGCCCTTAAATTCATTGTGTTGGTGGGTCAAACAGTGTGTCCAGTTCAATACAAAACTAGGCCTATATCAGCACAGTTTATGAGGTTATATAGATGATAAATAAAAGGACAGTAAAGGACAGTGGTTTTAAATAAATAGACTAAACTGAACATCAAGTTTAATTATCAAGTTGATAACAAAGGTTGTGTTTTAAAGTCAAACATTATGACACATTTTAGTACATTTAGTACTATAACATTTTGAATAAAAACTGCATTGTGTTTTAAGCTTTTTTTCATGCTTATTTTGGAACTCCAGTGTCCTTAAAAGGTTATCTGTCTGGTTTTCTACAGGTGATTATAGTCTGGATCCCACTGTGTGATGATTCTCCAGTTATAACTTACAATCTAACCCTAGACACAGACAGTGAGATTCAGACATGTGCATCCTGTGTAATTTACTCTGTTACATGTTCTCATATCAATGACAACAACAATAGCCCTACAATGAAATGACCAATAAGAGCATCCTGGTGACCGTTACCATGACCACTGCAGGAGGCAGCAGTATGAGATTACAGCTTCCTTTATGGGGGTCAGAGTTCACAGTTCAGATGAACTACAGCAGATACAGCTGTGTGCTACTTTCTATCCATAATACATCAGTACATGACTAAGTACTGTTAAATAGGAGGTCAGATGGAAAATGTGCAGCTGGTGAGTAAACTGCAGGTCAGTGTGTTGTCACTGGTTTAGTTACTCCTTGAGATTTCCCAAAAAGCCTTGAGAGTGACTTAAGCTGGCACAGACACACTGGCGTTTTGTAGTACAAGTGCACTGTGCCCTCACAAGGATTTTCATTTTTAAACCTAAACATGGAAGAATCTTGTTGGCATGGCTGGTGGTGCAGGACGATTCACATTAGCATTTTCTGATCTGCAACCTCCATGGTTAAGCTCAGGAAAGATTGTGGTCACTCACTGGTTGGTCGGATACAAGATGCACAAGTCCTCGGTGTTCAAGTCAAAAGCTTTGTACACTCCACCATCGATCCTCTCTGGGAGGTATTGCTACACTGTAAAAACCTTGCACTACTTTGGTCTTTGTTTCTGAAAGACAACAATCATTATTAACCAAACTCTAAGAGGTTGCTTGTCAAGAAAAGGTAAACATGGGTAATTAGAATTCTTTTATGGGAAGGACAGTCTTTAAAACCTATAAATTGTGTAGAGAAATGTGTGTTTGTTAAAATATAAAGGTTTCACCCACAGCATGATTATTGGAAAGTTAAAATGATTCTGAAGTCCTCTCTCTCTATCAGCTGGCCTGAATTCAGTCAAAGCTGTGTACAAACTCTGTTTGTACATGGACTTTGGTCATGTGGGAACAAGTTACCCACAGTGAGTTATTATCAGCATCAGTGTGTGTGTGTTAGAAAGAAAGACAAAGTGAGAGAACCAACATTTTTCTGTTGTGCTGTACTACCGTGGACTGCTTTGTACATTATCTCCACAAACATATACCACTATTTATTCACATCACTGGCTGTTAAACGGAGGTCCAGGCTCTGAGACAGGAGGTTTTAAGAGTCCCTCAAGGGTCCCCATCATAATGAAGAATAACAAGGTCACTATGATTTAGTTAGCAGGCAAGCCATCACCTGAAAACAGAGTTGTGATCCAACATGTTATTAAACTCATAATTCACTAAGCTTGTGAGAGCTAAGGAGTTTTCCTGTAATCGAATATGCAGAGTGAATGGATGTTACATGTTTCAAGGTATAATGACACATGGTACCATGTAGTACACATTTTGTTCTCACAAGAAGCATTTTTCCCTTAGGAAAACCACTTTGGGGACTTATACTCTCTTTTGTAAAAATATCGTTCCACTCCAGTTGTGGATGTTAGGAGGCATCTGTTATAATGTAACGCTTTGTTACCACTGCTACTCCAGAGAGAAGGGGGTGGAGGGGGGGGGGGAAGACAAGCAATCTCTGGATAATGGAGGAAGGGAGAGACACTGAAAGGGCCAAAGTACCTCCTATAACTATTTCTATTAAATATAAATTGCTTAAAATCAACCTTGCTTACCAGTATGTTGTGCGGTTCAAATTATTTCTTAATACTGGGATGGTACATTTTTCAAAACACAATGTAATGCAGCTTTTTTAATATACAGTATCTATCTTTTGTGGCCTTTTAAAAACACCATTTCCCAAAAGCCCAGAACTGCAGCATGTTTAACGTCAACAGCTTGATAGACTGTGGCAAGCTATGAGAATGTACAGTGGAAGCTGAATGCTGTTTGATATATGTTTTTAGACAGCAAAGAGTACGGCTACGTTTAGCAGTGAAGCCCACGTAGGGAATTTCTCACTATACACTCACTGGCCAGTTTATTAGGTACACCTTGCTAGCACCAGGTTGGACCCCCTTTTCTTGGATACAAAAACAAAGAGCCACATCTTTCTGTCTAACTAACATGACAGCACAGCGCAAGTGCTAAGAGTGGAGCTAGCTAATTATTGACTAGTGCTCTAGTATTTGAACAAAGCATTTTATCATGGTTATTTAACATATCAAAGGCAAGCTCTGTTAGCTCTTTTACATCATCTACTGAGAGCCATCTTCTGCTCTGCCTTCAAGAAATGTCTGAAAATCTAAAATTCTAATTTTCTACACAGACAGCAGTGCATTGTGTCAGCAGAGTGTCTGGTGTGAGTGGAGGACAACCAGTCGCTACGGCTACCATCTGGGAGCTAGGAAGCCAAGATAACACTGCTCTGTGTGTATGTGTGTCTGCATGTGAGCAGATGCTTGCCTCAGTGCATATGTATCTGTGTGTGTGTGTGTGTGTGTGTGTGTGTGCGTGTGTCACATGTCTCTCTCAGTGGGTGCTATCTATCTGCCAGTAATTGCACCAGCCAGTGAGGCTGCTGGAGTGGAGCTTGGTCTGGCTCACACACAGCTGAGATCACAGCCTGAAAGCAGTGGGGTATTTTAGGAGCAAATTCACTTTGTCAGATGACTTTGACTTAGCCAATATGGCAGTCTGATTGTATTTAATTTAAAAACAGGGCCTTATTTCCCTAGTGCATCTTACGGCACAGATGATTGTTTCTGAAAGCCATCTTTACTGAGGACACTCTTAGAAATCATTGTCAAGTTAAAGTGTTGCCTGGGCTACCACTCAGAGGTCTGAGTCAAGTGCTTTTAAAGAAATTCTTCAAATACTTGTTGATGACTTGTTAATACTTGAAAATTGCCTTGTCTGAATACACTGGCTGATCAGTCTCTGGCTGAGACTCGTTTTACCAAGTGACACAACTTGTTTTAGCATGGTTTGGCTCTGTTTCCAAGCAAGGCTCAGCAAGGTCGCATCCTGCGATTAAGGCCACCATGCATACTTTCATGGCATGGCTCACCCTGCATGTCATACTGGAACTATGGGAGGGATATTGCCCATCAGCTAATTCCTTGTTTACAAATTAATTGCATCAAGATTTCTTTTTTTAAATTATATATATATATATATATATATATATATATATATATATATATATACAGCTAAGGTGAGCAAATTTATCTGCATCTATCAGTGGTGTAACGATACATCGATCTACATTGATACATCTATTCAATGATCGATCATACATCATGCATATTGACCCGTCCTTTGCCAAGCAAGCACGGACACATCAGCTGGTTTCATAACAACTTTAATCAAGTGTGATAACACAGGCTAAGACCTGATAAATCAACGCCAAAGAAATTAACCCCAAAATTTTTCTCTGTGCTAGCCACTACTGACATTGACTCCTTTTAGCCCCTTTTTCTGTAGAAAGAAAAAAACCCGCCTCCATACCCAGCTCCTGACAGACAGGATAGCAACTGAATAGCGTTTCTTCACTAACCCAACACTAACATTACATATAGCATCACAGTCCATCACTGTCGCCTAGTGCTTGTTCACACTGGGAACTGTTGGGTGTCTCTGTGTAATTATAATAATCTAAAGAGTACGGTCTATACCTGCTCTGTATGAAAAGTGCCTTGAGATAACTTCTGTTGTGATTCTGCACTATATAAATATAACTGAATTTAATTGAACTGAATTGAATTGAATTGAATATGCAGTACAGGGCAAGGTTCCAATGAAGCATAAGCAAAATCATGCTCTCTCAGACATTAGTATTGACATTAACTCTTTCACCCTCCTGAACATGCTTGACCTCCCTGCTGATGACATAACATCAAACGGAGGGGTAATCCCAGATTACACACTGTACAGCAGACCGACAAACGATTGAAAGTGTTCATCACTGCAAGTGCTGCTATTCACACATTCACACAGAGGGCTTTCACATGAATACAAGGCAGTGGTAAATGCTTACAGCACACTCAGATGCACACACCTGTGTCTACTCCCCTGTGCCCTGAAAGTTGGTCTATAAGCAAAGGAAGAGAAAGAAAAGAAGAAAAACTGCAAAACCACAAGTATTTTTTAAATCTTTCATGTGAAACTAACTATCCACATTGGTCCAAAACCTCTTCTCAGAGCAACGATGTTGTCATTGAGAATCCATAGATGCTGTATTCAGACAGTTTCAAAACACACCACCCACTCATTACTGGCATGTGATTGGCTACTGGCTGTCATTCTGTCAAAATTTAAAATGTAGCCAGCTTTTCCTCGCTGGCCAACAGTCTTTAACATCAAGAAATTCTCCAATTCAGTGGTAATACATTTACCCTTTATGCTAAGTTTCCTGAGCTGCTAATGCCACAGACAGTGTGTAGAGCTTTCGATTTAGATAGATTTCACTAATCTAGCACTAACGGATCAGGGATTATTCCAAGGAGTCATCAGTAAATAGAGTCACAGACACCAAGGAAATCTGTCAGTCTGCTTTCTAGGCTTCTGACCATCCTGCTTTATGGTCTATGGTTCAGTTAATCAAAAGTAGTCTTAATAGAAGCATTTCTACAGAGGCAATGCCCCCTTGGCTTTAATGGCATCTATTTCTCTATAAATGACATTCATGTGATGTCTGAGCAACCTGGACTGACTTAAAGATGGACTGGTGAATAGATTGTTTTTGCATGCGGCATTATGACGTTGATAATCTCTGTGGTCTCATTTAGCCTCTTGTGTTTTTTAAGACATGTGAAAGCTTAAAAAAAAAAATCACAAGTAGGCAATTTTCTGATGAATTTTATGTCACATAATAAAAAGGTGAAAATGTCTACAGCTTGTGTTAACCTGCACAGACCTTATTTCAGGCATCTAACCAAAACTCCATTCAAAATATCCACTGACTTCAGGACGAGGGAACCAGATGTGCTAAAATGTAAATTTATTTACAGGTTTAAGCAGCATAACACAAACAAACACTCTCCTCCTTTCAGTGCTCCCTCAGACACTCCCCAAACTCAAGGATGTGCCCAACCATACTAACAACTGGCTTTGGAGGAAAATGGTGGAATCGAATGCATCCGCTTTATCATAGTTGAAGTGTAATATAAAACGTCATCAGAGGAACAACATAAACACAACACAGTATCTGCAACATACTGGAGCAACAACAAGCAAGAGTTAGTGGTTTAGATTGTTTTTACAGATCAACAGTGACCGAAGACAGGCCTGTAGATTTGTAGCTTAGCTAACAAGGAAGTTACCTTCACCTGATATAGCATTTCAAATTATGCATCAATCCCAGTGTGCTACTTTGTGTCTATAAAAGCCTTTGCAAATGTTGCAAGGACAAATATCATAATAAAGAGTAAACAGCGACAGAGCACGTAGATTGTGTGTTACATTAGCTGCAGTGAAGCTAACATGCAGAGCAGATGAGATGGTTCCTCAAACCAAGAACAAATGGGACAAAACAATACTGACCTACTGATTCTGTGAAACACAGCAAAACTAATGTTACCCACCTCTCAAGCAGAAACAGAGCAACTTTTCAGCTTCTGGAGGTCTCCCCACCGCTGGAGAGCAACACTGATATTGATGCAGGCCTTCCCCCTGGCCTGAGCATAGCCTTTCTGTATAAATTTATATTCCTCTGTCCGTTTCCTAGGCTGTTTGTCTGCCATAACCCCATCTCTGCCCTATGGCATTAGCATGGGCCACAATTTCTGTCTTCCTCATTCTCCCCCGCCCCTTATATACCCTCCCACCACCTGTGCATGAGCATGAACATGATTGGCTGGAATGGACCACACCGATCCACTTATGCTATGAGCTGGGCGTGTGTAGTTTGATATCATTGCGGGCATTTACCAGCCAGGAAGAGTCTGACAATGATGCAACCATACTACTGGAGCATTATAGGAAATGCAGGCTCGGGTGTTTTTAGAGGTTGAGCTACATCAGGGACCAAAGTCAGGATATCTTTATCTTTGACCAGGCTTTTACAATTGCTCTGCTGGAAATGCAATACAGCTTTTGCCAAAGCAACAAATTAGCTAGAAGCCAAAGCAGATCGGTGGGCCAGAGCATTGCGCAAAAAAGATGACCAGACTGAGTTAACATGTTTGTTCCACTACCGTCCACACATGGGAAGATTTTTAGTTTGATTTCCTGCCCCCACCGACATTAAGACTAGTCATTGTTTATGTTGTGTATATTCAAGAGTGTTCAAGAGTTCTGTAATGCCATGTAAAAATTAACTACGCACATATTGTTTATTACTGATGGGGTATATTTTTTATATCTTTATACTTTGAAGATGGGGGTTATATTATCATTATTATTAATAGTAGTAATTGTAGCAGTAGTAGTGGTGGTAATTTTAACTTTATTTCCTGCACCAGCTCAGGAGGTTCAACCTGAACAGTTCTACAATCATCTAGTCTGTTCTCTGCACATCCATCACTGTCTGATTTGACCCAGCCACGAAACAAGACAAGAACAGAGCACAACGGTACAGTCGTGATTGCAGAGAGGATCACTGGTGCAGACTTGCCCACCATCCAGGAGTTGTACACCTCCAGAGTCAGGAATCATTATCGCAGACGCCTCAAACCCTGGACACTACCTGTTCCAACTCCTGACTCTGCATGCGCCGCACTGTATACTAAGACAACCTCATCCTTTCACATGCAACCACATGCAACCTAATAAATAGTTAATCAGTCATGTAATATCAGAATAAACATCTATCATCCCTACAGATTATATTAGATTAATATATAGTAATACATTACTCATCACTTGTTATAAGCAGGTTGTACATACTGTACATAGATGTGTATATATATACATACCTCATATCAAATGTATAAAGGAACTTAATACATTTCAATTATGTACCTGTTTCTTATTGCACTATTTTCAGAAACTGTGTTTGATGCATATAGACATTGTATGTTAATACTAAATTTTACTTAAATGAAGATGTGTCCTTTTATCTTTTTGCCCTCAGTCAAATAGAGCACCATCATATCCGTTATTATGACTGACGGTTTCAGCCGGTATGTATATAGACTCCTGACGTCATCGGGCAGGGCCGCAGGAGCGGAGCCGCCGGGCCAATCCGAAGCAGAGGCGGTTCAGAGGGAGGGGCCAACGAAGAATTCCACCAATCATACACGAGGGCTCACACAGCACAATTTGCATACCATAAAAACAAAAATTGGTCAGCCACAGAGAACTGAAGGCGACCAGGCCGTCACATATACTCTCTAATGTTACACGATATAGTGTAAAACAAGAAGTTCAAGTGGCAGATGCAACTTTTTATGTTTATGCTAAACATGGATAGAAAAATACTCTGGACTCTGCTCTTCACCATCATTTACCTGTCATTCCACTTCATCAACCAACCCTATCTCCTAGATATTATGTATATATCAAACAAAACAAGAAGAGATATAACTGTGACCAGGTATCATTTTCTATTGACATAATGAGGAAATATTACTAATTTCTATATTTGACAATTGCAAATATTATGATATTGAATGTATCACTAAAATGTTCTCAGACAATGTATTTGTTTTTGTACTATACAATATATGCCAGTAATAACAACAGCGGTATTAAACTGTTTTATTGTTCTGTTTAGACTCTCACCGCTGTTTAAGGTTAGGGAATGATTGTGGTATGGTTTAATACAGAACAGAACAGTTCGCAGTGACTTCAAACACAACCTGTTTATTTCCATGATCCAAACCAAGTGCTTCTAATGCCTAAACCTAACCACAGACAGGGCTGTGGATGCGAACGTCAGTCACTGGTGTGACAGACATGAACTTTGTATGCCCGTCATCCACCCCAACCACCTGTTTAGTGTATGTAGATTAAGAGATGAGATGTAATAAATGTTGCCTCAGAATATGAGTAAGCAATGATGTTTTATATAAAATGTATTTGCTGTTGCAGTGTAGTTCTTCATAAATGTAATCTGTAGAAGACAGGGATGTATCAACGGTTGAATCCCCCAAAATTCAACCCTGTCTCCTAGAAATGACATTTATTTACATTGTGGTGACAAATATAATCTGAATTATGTACGTTCAGTAACATGGATGAATAGTTACATTTATGAACTGTTCTGAAGTAGGGGCTGGGGTGGATGCAGATGTACAAAGCACAGGACAGCATAACTGTTGTCATGATGTATACAGTATTAACATGAAATGTATGTTAGGCATATGTAAAACAACCAAGTCTGGCGTTGCTAAGTACAGGCTCATTGATTGATTTACCTTTAAAATCACTGATAAAACTATTCTATGTGCCATACGGTGAAGATTTCCTCTGAGCTGTGGCTGCATCCGCTGTGACTGTCAACTTTTTTTTCTATAGTGACGCTCCTTCTCTTGTTGTTTGTATGAATGTATGGACATATTTCAGAGCCTCCCCTGTAGAGCTCTGCTGTGCCAAATGTGACAAAGAGCCATGTTGTTATATCGATAAATAACAAACAATGCAGGCGCTAAGTAGGTTTATTCTCAACAGTTTGAGTATAATTTGCTTGTTTGGCCCTGAGAATGGCTGCTGTTTTTAATGACATATTATGTGCATATGAATTGCACACTCATTACAGAATATGTACAGAAGCAACTGTATTTATGTTGAATTTATTATCCTGGTAGGTTAATCTCATTCTCTGCTCTTGATATGACCTCACTGGCAATGGAAAGCTTGTGGAGAAAGTTGTGGTCAACAGTATAAAAGGCCATGGATTCGTCATGCTAATTGCCCTGTGGCCCTGAAGACTGTGATGATGAGTATAATATTAGAGTCTCAATAGATTAGATTGGTATGATGAGTCACCCCCAGCCTAATTACACCACACTCATTGCTTTCAATAAGAGGATGTGTCAAAGGACCACCGTACACTGAAGCATGTGGTGTACGTTCATGTGTGTGCCGTGTGTGTGGGTGTGCATTTGTACATGAACACAGCAGGCCATCTGACAAGGCTTTCATCATCATTAGCAGCCTACATGCTGTCCTCATGAATTATGTAGACACTATTGAACTGTTTCTACAACACGCAAACACACACACACAGAGAGAGAGAAATATGTTGTGAACCTTTGGTGGCATAATTCAAAGGTTTTCCTTTCTTTAACTGCCTGGTTTTGTGTTACCAGACGTATCCAATCTGAAAGAAGTGAGAAGTTGGGATATCTTAAATGCTTTAGGTGTGTTTTACAGTTTGCTCCTTATCTGTGCCTTTTCCTGCATGACTAGACACAGGTGAGAGCCTGCTCCTCATAAAATGATAATAATGCAGAAAATCCATTTTGGAAATCCAAAGCTAAAATCGGTTAACTAATTAACATTTACTAAGTGTTGCAGTTTTTCCTCTGACTATTCAGGGATGCAAGTGCATTTGACATATATTCTCATTTGTCATCTTACCTAGAGTCAGATATGGAGATTAATTTCAGTTTCTTCTATGTGCTCAGTGAGATGATACAGGAGGTCCAGAACAGGCTTAGAGGAGCTTAGTGAAAAGGCTGGGAGTATGGGGAAACTACTTGCAGAGCTAAGTTAAAAGTGAAAAATTCCAAAACCACTCCAGCTAACATGACGGATCTTTTTGATTGTTGTTTAAAAACGGATGAGAAATTGTGGTTTATGAAATATAGAGATTTGATTAGAGATTTGATTATGTTGCTCCAAACACTTTCTTCATGTAAATTCAGACAAAGGAAAAAATACACTGCAGTAAAACAAGAGCAGAAAACAGTGTATGTTTTCAGTTTCACAGGGTTTATCCTAAGATCAATATGGCAGAGCTTCATCTTAATACACTGCCACAAAATCGGCTGTGGTGTTAGGTTTCTAGTATGTCTTGCGTGTGGCTGCCAGTTTTCTAATGAACCTGAATAACTGGTGAAACCAGTAAATCTAGTACACTATTTAAAAACTGTGTAAAGTGCAGATTCGTCCCAGAAGAATAAAAGTTACTACTTTTAAGAAACTATTTGACAATGCAGAATCAACAAACATGTTGTGACTGAAAGCAAGATCTAGGAGATTTTTGTTTGCACTGTTCCACCACATTTCATATTAGTTGGCTTACCTACGTATCAAGTAGACCCTGACTAATAGCAGAATTATATAGGACAAGCTCCTCTTTAGTTATATCTATATCCAGAAAACAGGCGGCAGTTGGACAAATGTCTGAAAAATCAGCTTTTTAACAGGAGCAAAGAAAGAAGTCAACAGAACATTAAGATGTATTTTTGCATGGACTGTGGATTTTGTTACCCATTACTTACTTTGAAACTGCCTTGGCAGTATATCTCTTTGTGGCCAGTATGGGCAGAAGAAAAACCTTTCAATGTTCAAATGGAAATATGAGTGATGTGCTGAAAGTAACTTGAAAACATGTGAGCCTGTCCTTTAAGGTAGAAACCAGTGCTGACTGACTGCCACAACCCTCAGAAATATAAGCGGTAGAAGCCAGTTCTTACACTGGGAGTCAGTATTTGTTGACTGGTGACACAGTGTCATGAATGAATTTGAAGGAATGGGAGCTCCCTAGTCTTGCATTTCATGTCTGTGGGTGAAAATGGCTGGTTGCACGATTTTCCTAAGGAATATCCAAGTCTATCACAGACCACATCCTGTAATTTCATGAAGTTTAAAATCCCCCCTAGAGTTAAATTACCAGAGACCACAGGGAATATTTTATCCCCCAAAATCCACCCATAATGAGCTGCTAAAATAATCCCAATGCGGCTTTAATCTCAATTTCAAATGTAAAAACTACAATTACTGCACTGATTCACTTTCATTTTTATCAACCTGAGAGCTGCAGCTGTAAAGATATAACCTGCAGCTTCAAAGACACTGAAACAGTCTTACAAGCCTTTATTTCTGGATCACTGCAAATATCTAAATCTAAGACAGACAGCTTTAGACGGCTTTCGGTAGTTGGAGTGAAACCCTCTGATCTGTCAAAATTTAAAGACTCAGAACCAGAATGTATTAAAAAGAAGTAGGAAATGTGAGGGTCTTCAATAAAAGTGGACACCGAGAAGCGATCCTTTAATATCATTAGACTGGCTTCTCAATATTTGTGTCAGTTCATGTTGATATTGGATATAAATTACATCCTACGAAAGATATGAAGAGTTATCTGGAAAATATCGGATATGAGCAGCATTTTTGAAAGCATCATGAACTCCTTCAGTGCAGAAACTAAATGCCTCTCTACTAGCTCTCACCTAGAAGCAAAATCTTGCACCTGCTAAAAACAGGTATCTCTGTGCCAAAGCAACAAATGCTAGAGCCAACTTCCAAGCAGGCTCCCATGTCACTTTCTGCAGTATGCCAGGTCTCACCTGCAGAGAGCCATACTTAAACCTAACAGGCTTAACCTATGAACTGAAAAAGAATGTGTGAAAAAAAGACAAATTAAAAACTTATATATCTAGTTAGGAGAAAAGACTATGGGGTTATAAATAAAAAAGAAAAAGCTAGTCAATATTAATGGTGCAGTTCTGAGCTCTTTAAGTAAAACTGTGAGAATTTAAGAAATAGTAATTGCTTAAGTACATTTGATTAAATAATCAGTAAAGTGAATATGTTGACACAGTTCTTCCTTGCAGGATTCAGATGAGAATAGATCTTTTAACAAAAGAGGAAGAATAATGCTCTAAGGTCTGATGAGACAAAAGCAGTCTACACTTCTTATTTTTCTAGAGAGGCGAGATGTGGCATTATTGTATTGTATGTATGTGGTATATACTATGACAATTGACAATGGGAAGCCCAGGTTGGGATATCATTATGGGGTGTGTGCTTTAGGCTGGGTAACATAAAGAGTTACATGTTTAGTTAACAGTTTGTCTCATGCGCTTATCTTCTTTGAAAACATGACATGAAGCAAGGAGAGGTGATGAGCAGCAGAAGAGGATAGGAAAGAGGAGAGGATTCATCAGAGCTCCTATTGTGGTGCAGAAAACAAGCAAACAGATGGCCTGATTGTGTTACTGCATCGACAGTCTCACCTGGGCATACTAATCCCTCATGGCCTGATTAGGAGAGAAAAGCAACATAAATAAAAAACAAAAGAGAACACACAAAACTACAGATAATTTGTTGCCCAATTAAGAACTAGCACTGCTGCTCTGATTACTGAGAAAGACAATAGGTAGCCTGAGATGTGTGACATTCTGGAAATTACCTATACAGTAAATCTTAAAAATCTGAATGTAAATTATTGCAATACGCTGTTTTTATACCATTTTACATTCATTTGTAAATGCATTATGTTCATTCTAGATCTTTTTTTCCATGTCTATTTGTGTATGCACATCATGTTCCCAAGTCTTATATAACTGGTATGGTAAAGACAATCAGCAGTGCTGGCAATAGTTTATTACACAGCGAAGCAGAGGCCTCATTGGGGCCATGTTTAATTAAGGAGATGTTTTCGTCAGACAGAATGTCATGTGAGTATCAACACAACCTCGCTGGAGCTCAAAAGGAGCCCTTTTTATTGATGCTACACTTGAAAACCTTTGATCCACGATTGAAAAATTAAACATGTTCCCTGGGTTTACTGTCCATTTTCTAAAATAAAGTATTGAGATAGGGCTTTACTGACAGAACTTGCAATTATTATGATTATTAAACCCTTCATGGCTTTAAATTTCTATTTATTTTTTCATGTATTTATTTTTTACATTAGCCTTCACTTGAAGTTATGTGTCTGAACACCCAATGAGAATACTGTAAACCTTTACTTCATTCTCCACTCTCAACTCCTCTCTCTGTTTCGGTCTCCATCAATTCCTAAGGGACATATCTAGCACCCCTATGATAACCAGGTAGTTAATGCTAGTGTTTTAGTGATTTGTGTTACTACAAAATTAAAACAAATGTCAATATGATTTTGAGTAAGGTTTTAAAAGTTCTAGTTTCACTCAGCTGTCTATTTAAGGTAAGTGCAGTAATTCTCTCCAGAGTCCTGTCAGTAGTGATATCCAATTGGTAAGCAGTGTTGGGTCCTCTCAAAAATAGTTGTAAAAAGAATAACAGTAAAATGCTGCAATTAGTGAGTTTTCTTGCAAAGGCAAAGTAGAACTGTAGAGATTTTGTGTAGAGTTCAACTCTGCACCGTTGACCAATCACAAACTTTTTTGATTGCTGACCATTGAGGGAACAGAGATCTGGAGGGTTAAAAACTAATTCAGGAGACTTTTTAATTAATACAACAATGCATTATTTGAATGCATTGTCAGGTCCATCCATCCATCCATTTTCTATACTGCTTATTCGTTAAGGGTCGCGGGGGGGTTCTTGTACTTTTTGAGGTTATTATTTTACTTTACCACATTTTAAGTTGAAATTCTTACAGAGTAAAACCAAAGGTCACATGATGAAGTTATGATTAAGTGTGTGAGAACGAAACAAATGAAAGGATGTGAATCAGCAGCTGAAAAAGCTACTGGTGAGTCTGCAGCATCATGGTCTGTGGCTGCTGGAGGGCAAAGCTACCTTAATCACTGGACTTCGTGGTCCACAAGACTCACAGAGTGACGTTCAGACAGGTATGTACAATAAGCACACTGTACAGAGGAGAGCATCAACAACTTCTGTGTTGCCTAGCAATGTAACATTTTGTCACTGTTTGCTACAGGTGCTTTGGAGTGTATGTTGTATATACATCTCCTACGTTTCTGCTGCTTTATTCTGCTGTTAATTCTATATGAAATGGCAGGCTGTTTGATTTGTGTATCTTAATATTGCTACATCAAGTATATGTACAACTGCTGTTGTATTCAGGTGTTTCTAGCATTTTCCAACTCATCTGTATCAGTTAAGGTAAGCTCACTAATAGAAACACCTCTGTAAAATGTGATACAACTCAACAGCACCTTACACTACATTCTCAAAAAATGCAGATGAATCACTACCTCTCTAAAACAATTACAACCTTCATGAAGGAGAATTAATTATAAGACTGTTGTTTTAGACTACATGTATTTGTAATTACCTGTATGCACTTTCAGTATTAATAAAAATACCACACAAAAACTCAAATAAACTAAACAGTAGGTAAAATTATTGTTTTTGTCAATGGAGTCTGGTAGTGATATATAGTGATGCTTCTGGTTAAACAAAAAGGATCTCACTTTTTAATAAAAAGGCCTATCTCTGTAGAAATCCTATCCATAACGTTGTCAGACACTTATAATAACATTCTGAGCCTGTCATTTGGTGAATGGCAGTTCACCAGGACACTGAGTCATTTTTACTACAAATCATTTCTCGCAGTAAAAGAACATTGTACTCACCAAAATAATTACTGAGGTTTGGGAACACAACAACACAGAGACAGCAAAGTAAAATTGGAATAAAATGGATTTTAACAATGATTTGGATAATAATTTTACTGTTTACCTTCATTTTCTGTTCCAGATCAGCTTGGCTAAACCATGGGTTTATAACCTGCCAATGTTCCCAAATCTCAGCAATTATAACTTGGCAAGTATAATGTTATTCAATTTATCAATTTTGAAATCCCTCTCCAACTGCACCCATGATTGCACCCTGAGAAGCATACTGTATGGCACATCCTACAGCCCTGCACAAGGTAATGCTTGAGTTATGCTATAATTCAAACAATTTGTCTTCACATTCTCAGACATGATAATAGTGTCTGACGGTACAATTATGAGCAAGAAAGCAGGAGATTTTATCACTCAGTGAGTCCAACTTAGTCTATCTCTCTTTGTGTTGCCTGCTTTACTGACATCAGCCATTCTGTATAACTGGCATCATGAAGCTGGTTTATGGGTTCAGTTAACTCTGGGTTTTCATGTCCAGCTAAGAACATATTCACATTTAAGAGACACAGTTGTGAATTTCCAGCAACATTATCAGAACCATGAATGAAGTATAATACATAATGTGAAATTAGAAGAAACAGTGATATCTGTGGAAATTCGGTTAAAACAGCAACAAAAAGTTAACAAAAGGTGACATTTTTACAACATAATCACATAACTACAATTGAACAAGAAGCTGAAAAAGCACAATAAATTATGTCAGAATATTAAACTAAGGCTAAGGTTAGAAATAGTTGCAGGAATATTATGTCCTAATATAGAGTGAGTATTCTTTGCTTTTTTGTCTAATATATAAGTGTATATATATATACATATTGTGTGTGTGTGTGTGTGTGTGTGTGTGTGTGTGTGTGTGTGTGTGTGTGTGTGTGTGTGTGACTATTTTCCCGATAAAGATAATAGAGAGCTAAATTTTAACATGCAATTGTTATGAGTAAGTGTCACAACTCATGTTATTCTGAGCTGCAGTGATGGCAAAACTGTAAAATCAATGACACTGTCAGGAATCCTGTAAGAAGAAGAAACTCTGCACAATTAACATGCAACCACGATTATCAGTATGTAGTTATTTAGTGTGAATGAAGAAAAATGTCACTTTACTGTAAACTCTATGTCATGTCTATGTCTACATCAAGATCCTATAGGAATGATGACTCTGAATTATGATTTTTCTAGTGGTCTAATTGGTCTGTAGTCGGGCTGTTGGAAAGTTTTTGATCTGCTCCTCTAAAATGAACCTGCTCCTGACCAGGTTAGCCATGCAGTACCCTAGTGATCTAACCTGGTTTATACTGTGTATAATATAGTATAGTATATATATTGTAAATAAGTGTATACATGCAGTAGGTCTGTAATCAAATTTCTCCACTAACCTGATCTCATTTTGGAGGCATGGTTTACTTATTTTACTTACTTATTTCATGCGTAACAAAAATCAAAAATGTGAACGTCTAAAGGGTTCACCTAATTTTCAAAAGTGTTCTCGAACCAGGAAATCTGAATTGGCTCCATATGTCTAAACTCATACTTGAAGTTTTAAGTTCAATCAACATTTTCATACAAACAGTTAATGCATAATGTGAAAGTCAACCCTCGTAGTGGCAAACCCACAGACAGTAGGTCCCACCTAAAGAAGTTTAACATGACACAGATTATTTCTGCCTCCAAAGCAGCTGTAAATGCAACAAATGTTTGAAAACCTAAAACTGCAATTTGCAAAGTCCTCATAAAACAGGTTTGAACATGAAAGAAACCTTTCAAACAAGGAACTGCCATGTTTTTATATCTTTTCAGCCCACAGCATCTCAAGCCCAGTGCAGTGCCACCCACTTCCCAGCTGACTGGCAAATGTGTTTGAGAAGGAGTATGAGCTCAAGTGTGTGATCTAAACACAGAATGTCAAATTGGACTTTCATTCTCTGTCTACCTCTATATATCCTTTCATAACACAGAGATTGATTCTGATGTTGTGTCTGAACTGTGATGCTCAAGTGTTTTTAATGGCTTGCATTCAGGAGCCTTTTAAGTGTTCCCCTGTACTCATAGCAGTTGTTTGAACTGATGTTATTGTCTTTCCAACCTCTTGTCACTTCTAAAATCAGGACTGATCAGTTTCCTCTTTTGTCCGTGATGAATGAATCAAAAATTACTGATGTGTAATGATTGTATCATCATTGCTACCTGAGCTCCAAAAAAGCACAGAGTAACTTTAATCTTATTCAGTATGTAGTAAACGTCAATGGATCTCCTGGTTACAGTAAATAAAATATGAAATGTGCTTGACAAAAACAGCATAAGGTGGACAAATTAATTTGTAAATATATATGTGAACGGACATGCATGATTGACTGTTAGTCAATCGGACATCCATCCAGCCATTATACCTCTTAAGTGCAGCAGGGGGCTGGAGCTATCCAATGACGGTAATTGATGCACCTGTCCAGGACCCACGCATCCCGATCAAATTTGCGGTTGGCGCGGACAAACCGTGATCACGCCTCCCAGGCGGTTTGGAGTTTACGCCCGGGCGCCTTTTCGCTTGTAGCAGCGCGCGCGCTTCCAGCCTTTTATTATTTATTATTATTATTATTATTATTATTATTATTATTTGTGTGTGTGTCCGGGTTTGTTGCGCGGACGGTTGCGGTGCTGTGTATGTGTGCCTGTGGCGGTTGCGGGGCGCAATGTCTCTCGTATATGTGTGTGTTGTGTGTTGTGTGTGTGTTGTGTGTGTGTTGTTGTGTGTGTGG
>BRZM01000618.1:137621-193558 GCA_033238685.1 Lates japonicus
ACACACACACACACACACACACACACACACACACACACACACACACACCATCTTCTTCTTAACCCACGAGAAAGAGTCGCAGATGGGTCCATAAGCTGTCAGTAAAGCCATTATTCGGCCCAGCATCTGCCTGCCTTGACTTCTATATACTGTTTAATGCAGTCGGCCAGTCACTTAGTCCCCCGGCTCCTGAATGGGAGCAGCATGGTTGGTCCGCCCAAATAAATGCTGCGTTTGTCTCCTCTGCCTTTTGTTTTGTGTTTTTTGAGAGGGGTAGGTGGAGAGGGAGGGTGGGCACTGTGTCAGAGGCTCAATTTACCCTCACTATTAACCAAAGCCTCAGAAGAATTACTGGGATGTCCGAAGAGGGGTGTAAATAGTCCACATATGGTCAGTCAATTCCCCCAAGTCCCAAAATCCAAGTCTGACACATCCCCTTTCTCTCACTCTCTCTGGCTCTCATGCACACATGCATACATGCTCAATGCATACTGTCTCATGTCTCAGTGGACATATTTAAGCCTTTGTGCCCCCATCCAGCTTCCCCCCCAACACCAAAAAATCAGTCTTTCCAACAGTCTGTTTGAGCTGAATCTTTCTCCTCCTTGTTTTTCTCTTCCCTGGGATGGCGTTGAACGGCAGGAGCCATTTTGGGCTTTCTTGGCTCCGGTGAGGTTGTTTTGGCTTGGAGTCCCATGCACTGTGTGCCTCTCAGGGCTTCAGTTTGGTTAAATTAAACAGTTTTCTTTTCTCCTCTAACCCCTTCTACCCACCCCCTCCAACTGCTCGTCTCTTATTTTGCGGCTTAATGCTCCTCGGCTCCCGGGTGATCTTGCAGAGGCTGCTTTTCCAGGCCTTCTCCTGCTCAGATAATTTTACCCTTTTAAGGCTCATATTTTCTCATATTTCGATGAACTGACAAGAGCCAGGACCATGTCTGCAACCCCCCACTCCTTTAAGCTGAGGTGGAGCAAAAGTATACAGAAAGAAGTCAAGTGTTTACGGGGGCTATAAATACAACATTTTAAGATATAGCATATGTATACAGGCAGGGAGCGATATGAGGCTTAGAGTGGATAATTTGATTGGCCAAGGCTATTTGACGGTGCCAAATCGATGTGATCAGATCTTAGGGATAGCGAGGCGATGACGGCAAATGGGGCACTCTGAAACCACAGGTTTACAAGGCTGGAAAAGATCCGGGAAGCAGGGGAAAGGTTTCACCCTCATCTCTCCATCTACTCTTCCCTCTCCTCCTCTTTGTCTCAGTAAGGGAAGTAATATACAGCATATCCCACGCCAAACTGGAGACGCTTCAGGGCTGACAAGCTTGATTAACGTAGCCTTAAAATGCACGTGGAATCAGGGGAAACCCAGCGCTTTGTATATGTATGTAGTCTTTGGGTGTGTGTGTGTGTTTTTGTGTGTTTATGAGCTCCTGAGCCAGTGAGCTTCGGGGGTGATTGGGTAGCTGCCCTCTCTCTTGGTACATTTTTGTCACCAAAACACCCCACACACCCAAAGACTACATACATATACAAAGCGCTGGGTTTCCCCTGATTCCACGTGCATTTTAAGGCTACGTTAATCAAGCTTGTCAGCCCTGAAGCGTCTCCAGTTTGGCGTGGGATATGCTGTATATTACTTCCCTTACTGAGACAAAGAGGAGGAGAGGGAAGAGTAGATGGAGAGATGAGGGTGAAACCTTTCCCCTGCTTCCCGGATCTTTTCCAGCCTTGTAAACCTGTGGTTTCAGAGTGCCCCATTTGCCGTCATCGCCTCGCTATCCCTAAGATCTGATCACATCGATTTGGCACCGTCAAATAGCCTTGGCCAATCAAATTATCCACTCTAAGCCTCATATCGCTCCCTGCCTGTATACATATGCTATATCTTAAAATGTTGTATTTATAGCCCCCGTAAACACTTGACTTCTTTCTGTATACTTTTGCTCCACCTCAGCTTAAAGGAGTGGGGGGTTGCAGACATGGTCCTGGCTCTTGTCAGTTCATCGAAATATGAGAAAATATGAGCCTTAAAAGGGTAAAATTATCTGAGCAGGAGAAGGCCTGGAAAAGCAGCCTCTGCAAGATCACCCGGGAGCCGAGGAGCATTAAGCCGCAAAATAAGAGACGAGCAGTTGGAGGGGGTGGGTAGAAGGGGTTAGAGGAGAAAAGAAAACTGTTTAATTTAACCAAACTGAAGCCCTGAGAGGCACACAGTGCATGGGACTCCAAGCCAAAACAACCTCACCGGAGCCAAGAAAGCCCAAAATGGCTCCTGCCGTTCAACGCCATCCCAGGGAAGAGAAAAACAAGGAGGAGAAAGATTCAGCTCAAACAGACTGTTGGAAAGACTGATTTTTTGGTGTTGGGGGGGAAGCTGGATGGGGGCACAAAACTAAATATGTCCTACTGAGACATGGACAGTATACATTGAGCATGTATGCATGTGTGCATGAGAGCCAGAGAGAGTGAGAGAAAGAGGATGTGTCAGACGTTTTTGGGACTTGGGAGATTATTTGACCATATGGACTATTTACACCCCTCTTAGGACATCCAGTAATTCTTGTACAGGAAAACTTTGGTTAATAGTGAGGGTAAATTGGGCCTCTGTTGATTACCCACCCTCCTCTCCACCTACCCCTCTCAAAAACACAAAACAAAGGCAGAGGAGACAAGCATGGCATTTATTTGTTGATAACCGCCTGCTCTCCCATTCAGGGCAGGGGCTAAGTGACTGGCCCGACTGCATTAAACAGTATATAGAAGTCAAGGCAGGCAGATGCTGGGCGGATAATGAAGCTACTGACGCTTATGGACCCATCTGCGACTCTTTCTCGTGGAGTTAAGAAGAAGATGGTGTGTGTGTGTGTGTGTGTGTGTGTGTGTGTGTGTGTGTGTGTGTGTGTGTGTGTGTGTGTGTGGATTTGTGTGTGGGTGTGTAGAAGGGAGGGGTTGGAGGGCAAACTCACTTGACTTGCTAAGGAGGAGTTTGAACCTTCACAGCTGCCCCGTAAATGAGACCGTGCCTGAGCTGTTTGTGTGTCTGTGTATGTATGTGTGTGTGTGTGTGTGTGTGTGTTGGTTACGATACAATTGTGAAAATACAAAAAATTTCTATGCGTTGCCAGACAAGAGCAAACTGTGGTTAATCACAGTCTTGTTAGTACCAGAAAAATGACCTGACAAAACGTATGAGAGCGCCCAATGCTGGGGATCAGAAATGGTTACCTGTCATTTGTAGCCAAATATGTGTCTAACCCTGTTTCCTGTGTAGCACTGGGGAGAATGGCCTCCTCAGCCCCTGTGACCTGTGGTTCTGTCTCTTAACTCTGAAAATGACTCACAACTCCAGTCAGTGGGGAACTTGTTGAGATCAATGGGGTGACTTGTGAGCAGGTTCCTATCGTCTCAGTTTTTCTTGACAAGGAAGTCTGACAGCTTCATCTTCTTCATCCCACTGTCGGGATGCTCCTACTGACTACAGCGGCTATTAATCTTCCATTAAATAGCTGATTTGTTGTTTTATGTAAGGCTATCATCAAAAACAGTCCATAAGCACACATAACACTGTTGCTGTCTGTGAAGTGCTTTCCCTTGATATTGCAAATAAGTAAGTAATGCAAGTAATTAATTGAAAAGTGAGAAATATGATCTAGTTCAATTTGATTAATTTTTAAACTTTTTTTTTAAATGCAAGTCTAAGATCTAGAGAGAGATTTAGATTAGTCGTATTGTAATATATAATGCTGCATTCATGTTATATGGGTGGGGATGGATCTGAGTTTCCAACTTTTAGCTCAACTTTCAGATGGTAACTATGAAAAAGAACTCCCTGGTTTGGCGGTAGATCGTTTGAACAGAAAATATATCTGCAACCAGCTCTACAGGTAGTTTTGTCATTCAAAAACCTGAACAAAATTGATTGTTTTCATCACACACTGCATTGTATAGCTTGTTTGTAAGCTAAAGACTGGTACAATGAAGTTTGTCACTTAAATCTATTGAAACCACAACTCTGCGCCTGCTTGATACCGTCAAGTTTGAGAGTGTACATCGGTGATTACAAAAGCTGTTCCCACATGGCATGACTGCAGCATAAACACATTTGGCCTCTTTCCCGATGCGACACAAAGGCTTCTGGTCTAATTAGTTAACAAAAACAAAAAGAAGTCAAGCTTCATCAGTCAGGTGATTGACAGCTGCCTGTCCCCCCCATCAGCAACAGATGCTGCATTTACTGGCCTCTGGCTGGCCTCTACCAAACTTTGACACTCCGACCCCTTTGTCCTTTACAATGACATGCACAGACATTAAAGCAATCATGCTTCCAAACACACAGGCAAATATATGAAAATACATGCACTCATCTTCCTTACTTTCTCAAAACACACAAACACACTCATGCATTAAAAAACCTCTCCTTTAGCTGTTGTGCCTATAGTGCATACTTGAAGCAGATAAAGAGGGGCCTTATTCTAAAGTGAGCCATTCTACTTGACCTTCGCTGGGCCTTTTCACTCTTTCACTCCCTTCAAACCGTCTTTGGGGCTCGCTCACTCTCAGCTCAATGTGGCTAGTCCATCACGGGTGAAGGCTGGGGCGCTACAGCGGGTCTTGAAGGGGGAATACCCCAAATACCCCCTGCCCCCCTCCAACATACACACACATGCACAGATACACACACGCACACACAAGTCCCCTCCCTCTCAGAAATCACCCTGACTTCAAAGTTGGTGTGCATTCATTAATTGCCCTTTGAATTGATATCAGAGGGTCACAATAAGAGTGTGAAAGGAAAAAGAGGCTTTAATGAAGCATAGAGCAGCCATTCATTTGCAGATAACTATGTTTTCATGCTTGAATAGTCATCATGCATGGGCTTATTAGAAAAAACTCACGAGAGAGGGAGGAGTGTGGGATGAGGAGAGAGGGACAGAGAGACAGAGAGAGCCCCAGGGTAGAGGAGAGTGATTTGGTGCTCGCCACTTGGCCCTCGTGCCCCCCTTTGCCCTTGTGCCCAGGGACTGAGTGATACATTCATTCCTGTGGACAGACAGAGCCCTCTTCACCAGGCACATGGCTTAGACCAGTAATAGCCAATAGCTATTATAGGATCCATCAAGAGCTTATTGGCTCTGTCTTTGTCAGATTTGATGAGACCGAAACAGCAACTGGCAAATTACTGGGGCTGCAGCTAATGATTATTTTCATTGTCAGTACATCTGATGATTACTGTCTTGATTATTCAGTTCATTTTTTGGTCTCTTTAAAAAAAAAAAAAAAAAAGCATAAAACTTTTTTAGGCCAAGATGACATCATCTGTCTTGTTTTGTCCGACCAACACCCCAAAACCTAAACATACGGGCAGATAAAAGCACAAATCGTCACGATGGACAGGCTAAAACCAGAGGAAATGACCTAAATGATTAATCAGTTGATAAAATACTTTCTCTGTTGATCAACTAATTGACTGACTCATCATTTCATCTGCATTGCTTGATGAAATCATTAAAATGAAATATCATGTTTAATATCTAATATAGTTCTTTCTCTGTGATAAAAACTACTTTTGTTATTTTCATCTCTGTTGACTACAGACACTACTTTAAATGGCTCCAAAAACAAGGCAAAACAAATGAGCTAATTGATCATTCCTTTAGTATGTAAAAACATGTATGTGATAGGCAACTGGAAAAATATGTTAAATGTCACATATTTTTCATCTCTTTAGTCTCTTATTGGTGAATAATATTACAATTCTAAGTAGCAAAGTTTCACTGATCTTCGAATGTAACTGCAAACAGCTGAAGTACAAAAGTTAATGAAAAGTCAGCCTCAGCTCAAACACCATCATCCCACTAAACACACTGCTTTCTGTGTTCCTGACCCATTCCTGCCTCACCTCTGCTCCCTCACTTCTTCCTATCACACTCCTCTCCTCAGTCCCTCTTTCTTCCTCTCCCCTACTCTTTCCTCCACTCCTCTCTCCCCTCTCCTCCATCCTGGCACCGGTCCAGTGTGTACCCACATATTACATTTGCAGTACGCCATCCTTCACCCCAAGTGGTGGAGAAACCCAAGTTCTTCATTCTCATTATTTACACAAAACTAAAGTCCTGCTCGTTTCTGTGACAAAGCCAAATCATACTATATGGCTCTTTCATGTATTGTCTGCTCACGGTTCCCTTTTGTCCCCCGGCCATTGGCCTGGGCCTTGGATACAATGAGCCCGGGAGAATGGAGGCAGATTGAAGGAATGCACCTCAATAAACCTAATTATGACATGATGACTGCGCTCACCATGGTAGGGGTTTTTCAAAGATCCCGAGCTTATTCAATTAGCCCTTTCAGGATCCCTTTCACCAACCATAGTTATCCTTGTTTATTTGCATTGCAGAGTGGGGAGATACGTGTGTGTGTGTGTGTGTGTGTGTGTGTGTGCATGTGGTTGTGTGAATGTATGTGCACACACACGGCTGGCCTAAATGGAAATGTATCGGCCCTCAACAAGGCTCTCTGTATTATCTGTAATTTCACCTAATAGTGGACTCTAAAGATACACTGTGAAAATGTGAAGCAGGAGGAGGGAGGAGGGAGGACACCGTGACACAACAATCATGCTTTGTCTCAGGGTTAATTACTAGCTGGGAGTTGGTACAACCCAGCAACAGGCCTGGAGGGCCAACTTCACTGCCAAATATATAAATATTTAATAGAGAATGGAGAAGGGGTGGGAATTTTTGAGTATGAATTTCTATCTGTTCTGTTTATCATTGCATCAGGATTTGGGAAAAAATATGGTTTGTGGTATATGTCAAAAAATTACTAATTAATTAAACAACAGGCTCTGCTCGAATGACTCTTTAAAATTCCAATAAACTCTCACCTTTGACTAAGTGCAAATATTAATGCTCTAAGGCCATCATTCAAGAAAGCTGCTACTAATCCGAAAGGTATGCAACGGGTAATAAAAAAAAAAACATGGCTATAAATTTGTTTTGCATATTGTATTATTCATCTGATGATGTATCAAATGTACTGATGTTATTTTGATAGTTTGGTGTTAATTTATTTGCTGACAGGATCAACTCAAGAGGTCTTGTATTGAAAAGTTACAAGTATGCCCTGTTGTAAAGCAGACACCTTCACAAGAACAGATAAAATAAAAAGATGAAACTACTCAGATTACTTTACCTGCTGATCGTTACTGAAATTTTTATAGGCATGATTCATTGGAATTGTACCAAAATATAATTCTAATCAACCCTCAAAAGGTTAATAAAGAACTTAATTAGAGACTTTATGGAATTGGACTGACTCTCCTTTGTGTTCTCCGGAGGATGCAGCCCAGATATTAAACGAGCTGTGCGCCGCAGGCTGAGAGAAACAGAGAGAAAGAATAGGAAACAGAGGGAGAGGGGCGGTGTTGCTCTCCAGATGAAAGTGAGATGAAATAAAAGAGTCGATTTAATCTGCTTGAAGAGATTTGGGGAGCAAGTGGTGGAGGGGGAGCGAGGGGTGAGTTTTCGGAGTTGTGCGCAGCGCAGGACGGGTGGCCAGGGCCCCTATTGTGAAGCTGCGCTCCGGGCCAGACCGGGGCTCTCCGGGGAGAACATTGGTTTCTATTCACCAAAAACACTATTTAATACACTCCCTCCATCATTAAATGTGACATAGCACAATATCGACATCATTTAGAAGACATTATTAATGTTCGCGGGGGCAAGGCCGGGGCTCATCAAAGAATCAATAATAGCGCATGAGTCGCAGGCTGGAGATGGCACAGTGTTATTAGCGTCATCCTTCAAGGCGGGGAAGGCCACTTAGTTTTGTTGACCAATTACAGTCTGAGTATTATGACAAACACAGCCATTAAACTTCATCAAATGCTACTGAATCGGACAATGTTGCTTTTTCCATTTTAAAGCGCTGGAATTACAAATGCAACAGGACAGCGAGAAAATTACCCCCAGTTTACTGACGTCAGAAAAACCAAATAAACGCCACAAAATGTATGTATAGCCTAACTTTTTTTCTAAAGACCCAGCAGAGAACCTTAATTATAGCTTATCTTGGCGACCTAAAATGTTTCTTATTGAGTTGTCAGCTTTTTTTTACTCTCCACTCCTCACAAATACTGTATGTGTGTGCACACATCTCAGGAAGCATGCGTCTTTACTAACGTATCTTGTCTCCCACATTTTGTTATTTTTAAAAGGGCACATCTTAAATCGAGGGCGAGCGTTTAATGCACATTTTTGCGCGTGCACATGCGTAACCGCGTGTGCGCAGATTTTGGGGGGCGAGCACGGATCCTTGGGCAATACGTGAGTGGATTTCAGAGGCCTCCATTGTCATTCTGAATGGCAGTGGCGCTCTTTAGCCGACCCCAAAAGGAAACATTTTGTAGGTGAAAACGGCCATTTTCTCTCGGTGAACGGGCCCTCTAAACCGTGCCGGAGCGCTCCCTGAATAATTCATCCTTCATTGCGGCCTCATAATGTGTTTTGTCGGGCTTTTCTGTGTAGAAGCTCTCCTCTCCCCTTCTTTCTCTCTGACTGAATTATAAACAGGTTGCCTTCTTCTTTAGCGGCGACCAAAGCTGTTTCCAAGCTGGCCTTTTGTCCGTGCGCAACCCAAGCGTGAGCCCCAAATAGACTCTCGCGCCTTTGTCTCCCAAGTTCATCCTTGAGCGTCCCGTTGTGCGCGCGAGGCGTGTCTTTGTGAGGAGATGGAAACCGTTGAACAAATGTTTGATCAACTCATCTGGGGGACAGTTTGTCTCCTCGGACTAGTCCTTTATCTCTCCTCCCCTGTTTTACTGATGCGGAGAGAAGACAGTGGGCTACTTACAGAGAAATGCTGGAGAAAATGCTGACATTAAAAAGTGGAAAGAGAAGGGATGGAAAACTGTTGAACACACATTTGACGAGCTCATTTTTGAGTCAGTTGAGGTTTTGGTGCCAAAGGTGGACAGATAATGCTATTTTATTAACTGACTAGCTCACTAAGTGTTTACATATAAAACATTTAGAGGCATTTCTTAATTGCAGTGATGACATCGCCAGCTCTAAATTAAGACTGAGTGTGAATTGCCACAACTACATCACTTCCAGTGTTTCTCCCAGGAATTACTTTTCCCTTTCCTTCTCAATTTGGCTGTCACACACTGAACCTATGAGCAAGACTGAAAAGTATAATGAACTTTTCTCGGGTGAAAAGAAAAACATATAAATTGATTTAACTGAATAACAAGATTGACACATACAGATTATCAGCAGAGCCTGGTTTCTTCGTGTCACAGTCACCGATTAGTCGTCTGTTATTCATCTGTTTAAAGAGAAGATGTATGTGCCCATTTTTGAGGCTGTAATAATTTGGCAAGTACCGAATTTAACGAGCAGTTGAGCGTGACGGATTTCCACTCTAACGACGTAGCTAAACAGTAAAGAAATGACGTTGAAAATTGGCTAATTAGGACTAATGTAGCTGCAGATCAATGAGCCCAAAACCGCTCACAAATCTCCAATTAAGCTACTGTCTGTGAAACTATTAGAAAATATGTTATGTTTTACTCTCTGGCCTGTGCCATGCCCCTTCACATAGTTTTCACCAAAAACTTTAGTTTGGGCCCACACTGTAAAAGGTTCGTCTTTAATAGAGTCTTAGTTAACAAGAAAGACTTTTTTTCTTAAATAGTTTATTTATGAATACACTTTCTGACAGAATGAGGCAATGCCACTTTTTTTCAAATCACTTCAGAAAACTGGGTAGATCAGTTCTAATCGAACTTGTTTAAACCTACTTGTAAAACAACCTAAACTGTATTAAATTGCAAACAACTCATCTAAATTATTGTAATTATTTTCATTTGTTTCATGAAAGTATAATGTTCCGACTAAATGTGAGCCTGAATAGCAGCTTGAACAGGTGGTCACTTTTTACAGTGGACCCCGCGTATGGAAACACTAATAAAAAATGATTTGTTACATAAAATACTGCTCAAACTATGAACAAACAACTAACAGGGAAGGAGTAATGTGAACTGTGTTTCCATAATTTATTATGGCATTACACTTAAATATGGTGGATACATTTATAATGCTGTGGACGCCTTGTCTTTGTAATTTACTAATTCACAAGAATAAAACAGCTTTTAACATATGTGCATCCTATAGACTGTAACAGAGCAATCCATCCAATGCTTTTAAACCACTGTTAAACACACACACACACACACACACACACATACACACTCCCTTTCCCGCACAGAGCCATCACCTGCTGTTTGATTTACGGTATGGCCTCATGGGAAAAACATTAGCCAGAGAGATATGGTCGATAAAGAATTCCTAACAAAGGACGACACACACTCTTCACCCCCATCCAACAACTTTACAGCATGCTAAAACTCCACACAGTGACTCGTTATACGACTAAATAAAATATTCTCCTTTAGACTCAATCAACAGGTTGGAGGTGAGGAGACTCGTGTTTCACAGATCTCTCTCTGCACAACGGAATTGTATACCTCTATAATTCACTGGAAACGACACCAAATGCAGATTATAAACAGATAGATAGCCTGTTAAGTTCTCATGTTCACTGCGCCAATACTTCCCCAGTACAGTTTAAATAGACAGTTTAGCAGTTGAACACTAAATTAAAATCCTCCCATATGGACTCACTGAGATGATATCTGATCAAACAGGATTCCACCGGGCGCTGATGTGTGTCTACTTGGGGTCACTGATATGAAAAAGATAACTCCAGCTAAAAGTTAACAGCCAACTTTTTTTCTTTTTCCTCAGCAACAAGAACTTGAAGAGTTTACTCACATCTGTCTCCTAAGATGCCTTCAATGCTGTGCTTGGCCCTCCGGTCGTTGTCCTCCAACTCTTTCTTCTCGATTTCATCTTCATCTTCCTCCTCATCGCCTTTCCCCCCGAATTTGCTGCGCATGATGCGACTGATGGAGCTCACTGTAAAAGTTAAGTCAAAAAGTGTAAATGAGTTATAAAAAATAAATTGCAATATATATAAAACTTAAAGAGTAATATATATTTAAAATTACATGTATCAACGATATTCAAAAAGTAGTAATTGACACTACTTTAAAATGGGGCAAAATATAGGCCACTAAAAGATCTCTAAAAAAAAGAAAACACTGAAAGAAGTATTTGGTTTGTCAGATTTTTGAGAGAGGGGAAAGTTTTTATTACTTTATAGTTGTTTTAATTACTATATGAAGACCTGTTGTGGTCGAAGTTAATTATTTTTCAGATAAAGGTCCACGTAAAACAATAATAATAATAATAATAATAATAATAATAATAATAATGGCGTACAAATTCATTCATTTCTGCCCTTTTTTACCTGAAGGCACGTTGTTGCGGTCACATATCCCATCCTTCAGTAATTTATCCCGAATCTCCCAGCTAAACATACCCGGGTTTTCCCGCTTGTATTCTTCAATTCTCTTCTCCACGTCCGGTGTTGTTCCCTGCTTCAAAGGTCAGAAAAGTTGAAGTTGTTTATTCACGTCGTCGTGGCCCTTGGGGCAGAATGCACACAGTGCCTATCATAACTTAAAACAGGTCACTACTGTGTATGTATAACTAGGCTCAGGTAATTTATATCAACAAATCAATAAGAATATCATAAAATCTGCAAGGAAAAATATTGTCTAAAATGGTTTTAGGGTTAAGCCTTCATGATCTCTGGTCTACCAGAGTCTCTGCTGCTCTCCTCTCTCGGTCCATACCTTGGGTTTGCTGCCTCCGATGGCTCCGGGTCTGATGGAGCCCGTCTCCTGGTACCGGCACAGGATTTTGGACACGCAGCCGTGGGAGACCCGGAGCTGCCGGGAGATGACACACGGCCTGATGCCGTGGTGGGCCATCTCCACGATCTTATGTCGGATGTGGTTGGGCAAAGGTCTGCCATTTATGAAAACTCCTCCGAGCTGGTTCACTCGGCCTTGACCCAACGGTGTTGACACTACATTTAATCAAAATAGGAGAGGGACTTGTCATCAGAGTGATCCAGTGTATGTTACAGACTACACAACACCACGAGGACAAGAACGGGTTTAACTGACCGCAAACACTATTAGTAAAAACATATTGACCTAGCAGTTTTATTATGCTGCTCCGAAAATAGCTTAAAATAAATATCTGGCGTATTAACTTTTAACTAACTTTTGGCTATAAAGTTATAAAATGGTCCTATTGAAATATTTAAATGATTTATGAAAATACTAAATATAACATCAATAGCCTAATTATTACATACAGAGGAAACCAATAGTTTGCTAAAGTTGATAGGTCTATCAAATTCTAGAGCAAAAAGCAAATATATAAAACAATGGATAAATTATATATATATATATATATATATATATATATATATATATATATATATATATATATATATATATATATATATGTCAGTTCTGCTACCCAGTCAAGTGAGATGTGAGTTAATTCTTAGAGAAGGTCCTCTCTAAAAGTTTTACCTTGAGGTTTGGGGCAAGACTGAATAGAGAGAGGTCAGGCACTAAAAGCAACGATGACTTTTACCAGCTTCTTCAGACCCTAATATCGCTTCTGTCAGCATCCAGGGTAGTAAACGGTCCTTTTGGCAATGAGTGCTTTACCTTCAGTGGAAGCCGCTGGGGTGGTTCTGAGCCAGCGTGGGTCGCATCATCCTGGTGGCCCCGCCAGCGCAGTCATGCCTCCACCACCCCAGTAACTACCGATATCTCCTACTAACGGGGAGACTGCTGCTCCAACACCGAGTTTGCAGCAGGAAGACGTCGTTAGAAATCGACTTGTCGCCTGTGGGAAGCCTCCTGGAAGGTTAGCCTCCGTTAGCCTCGGTTAGGCTTAGCCGCACCCGGGCTACAGCCAAGCATCAGTGTCCCGGGACGGCCACAACCCTCTGAGGAGTCAAATTTGACGACAAAAAAGAAGAAAAATGGATTTTTGGACGTTCAGAAGAGTTAGTGTCTCAGTCCCTTCGATTTTATATGCCAGAATTTGGTCTCTTGGAAGTGTGGTTGCCAAGGCGGTGTAGTTAGGACGAAAAATAATGTTGTTGTTGTTTGTTGACACCGGTTCAAAGTGAGGGGAGACCGTCAAAAGTAGCGGAGATCTTCTCTCTCCCCGTCAGCGCTCCCGGCTGTGATTGGTCAAACGGGTATACCGGCACGCAGCGGGGCGCGAGGATTGGCTGAGGCAGAAAACTTTCGTCCTATCAGGGACGCTGTCACAGTTCTGGTCGGACAGGACAGGGGCGTCAATTCACAAAACGCAAAGCTATGGCAGAGTCACTGCGTCTACTGTTTAACCAGCAAAAAGTCTCAGAATCCGCTTATATGTTGAATGAACTACTGAAGGGAAAGTGTAGCAATAACCCCATGAACAAAATTATAATTATTTGCCTTTAATTAATAGGTCACCATTTTTCACAGAGGTACACAGTGGCGCTGGTGCGAGCTTTTTCACGCAAATTATTGTCGATTAATCATCTTTCCCTCATTCTAATTCAGAGAAATACAAGATAGAATTAATGCACAGAGTATGGCAAGTGGTTTAATACATAGACTATTGGTATGGAAACTTGGCAGTGTAATGCAATCCACTGCAACAGGTAAAACTGCCTCTTCATATAATGAGGTGAGCAACATATTAGAAACAGTTCATGTCCAACACAGGAGCAGCACCAAAATAATACAGGCTAAGACAAACTGAAAAAGTTAGAACCTCAGTCCCAACGAAAACTGAACGTTTACTGTAAACCGCAATTATTCTTGGGCTGTTTTTGCATTGCATTGGAACTATTTTGTTGCTTTATATTTTATTTCACAGTCAAGTGACTCCATACATGGATCTGTGATTTGACTCCAAAACGTCCTGCCACGTTTTTTCTCAATCAACCAAATCGATGGCTGACAGTTAGCCAGTTTAGTGCAATTTTATTAAGTAACTGTGGCATATTGGAACTGTTACAAAATATAAGTCATTGCCTTATATATATGATCACAGCCCAATGTTCCAGACATTAGTTTGTTTCGGCTATAGAGTGTACTGATTTTTTGTTTGCTTCAAGCTATCCATAAAATCATTTTAATTTGGATATTTAAAAAAAATCTAGGTTTTGACTTTAGTCAGCCATATGGTACAGGCTTAGAACCTATATTTGCATAAGACAGAAACTAAACGGGGTGAATCTGACCGATAAAGCAAAAGATATATTCATTACTGGGATTCATTTAGGGTATTGCCATTTTTGTCACCAACCTGTGTTAATATCATCTCAAACTGTTCAGTGTACTATCGCTCTAAACCCTAATTTGTTTCCACCCATGGCCTCATATAAATGGTGCTAGAGTGTGTGCACCTCAAGGAATTTATTGTGGTTTTCAGACTGAGCACCAGCCAGCCGAGAACAGTCTGAAGGGGGACGTGCGCCACAGCAGGATACGACGCCAGGGCGGCCGTAAAGCCAGTCTAGCGCTGCGCCACTATAGAGAAGAGGGTGTATTTTCATCTCCAAATGTCTAATAATCAATATTGTCACCGCCCTATGAAGAGAATAGGGGCGCAAAGACTTGTTTCTTTTAAAGTTCAGATAGCCATCTCTCTTTCTGGGCGTTGCGTATCGAGGGTCACAACGTATCTTAGTCCCCAATCAATCACTGAAGCAAAGTTCCGCTCCTGGGCTGAAAACAGACAAAAAGCATCCATCACCCGAAAGGCAATTCCGTCCTCACCATTTGAGTATCAAAGTCGATCCTAGGACCGGTGCACCAGAGGAGGAACATTTTTAAAAGATTGTTGAATTAAATTCATAGACTGCTTTACTGAAAAAACCTCTAATACAAATTGCCATCCTGTTAATTAATTTCATTTCTTGATTCTGGCCACATGGCGCAGGCAACAGCGGGCCAAGGTAAGACATCCAGACTACAGCTAAAGCAAGCTGGTAAATATCTAGGTTTATCATCACATATGAGACCAGGCTTAAATATTCCGTGGATGGAGGTGCTGTTGTAAATATGATTTCTGCTTCCGAGTTTGCTCAGCGCCTGCAGATCACCTTCGTTTGGCTCATGCAAACGCTAAAGCTGAAAAGCAGCTCCCCAGCACACAGTCAGCCCTTTCGCGGCTCAGCCCGCCACCTATGGGCTACGGAGCAATAACGGTGATGACCCGACAGGATTTTGAGTCACTGTCATTCACCTTAATTTACGCGGGGAGGAGATAACCCACAGGCTCAGTAGGTTTCAATTAACATTCGTCTCTTCTGGTGGCTTATGGAAAAAACGCACTTCAAATGTTGACTTTGTTGTCAGAAGCGCGCGCGGACAATGGGTGGACGCTGGGTTTAAAATAAGCAGGGTAAACGGGGGGTCTTTCACCTGCTAAGGAGGATGTCATTATCTCCTGGCAGAAGATTATTATCATGCCCAGAGATGAATGAATCCTGCAAGTTTCCATAACATGGCCTCAAAGACGGGGGAAATGTGAGTTTGTTTTTGACTGATTTTACATTTGTAATAAACAGATAAGCTTTGAGGAACTGTTTCACTTATATACCTTAATAGATAATTCTTTGAGCCCTAACACACACATAATTGTCATCAGATGAGTAGTGAGCTATGTACTTTTACAGGCTTTATAGACTAATAAAAGAAACCCCCGTTAATACATGGACTTCATGTGTGTAAATATTGGAAGCAGTTAGAGTTAACATGAGGATATAACCTACGAGTTACATCCTTAAGTTAGACAATAAAAGCTGCGGGTTATGTTATTTATTTGCCTTTCTCACATTTGTACTGACTTATTCCTAAAAGGGAAAAAATAGCATCAGTTTTTACACAGACGAACGTGACGATTTGGGAGTGTCAGTGATCTTACTGAAATTGGATATTACAGGCGGGGGGGGCAAATGGAAAACAGAGAGAAGCATGATGCATACCTCGGCCCTCTCTTTAAAAGCGACACTGAATCTCCGTGTCCAATCCATTACCGGGGGATGAAATTCAAAGTCAGAAATCTCGCTTGATGAGAAATAAATTAGTTGCATCACATGCTCTGTGTAGAGGCCATTCACAAACACATATCTGTCAAATCAATTAGTCTCCAGTGCCTTCTATTAGTAGGATAATAATTAACCTAATTCAAAGATAGATGATAGATCAGATGATGGTGGATGTGGTGTGTATATCTACTACATTTCAGAAGGAAATATTGTACATTTTATTCTATTGCATTTGTGGACATGCCAGCTAGTAACTTTTTTCCTATTTACTTATTTCAATATTTTTCCTTAAGAGACATTTTAATGTACTTGTATTGGAGTACGTGTGTGCTGTTATTGTTATTCTAGCTCAAATAAAACATCTCAACACTTCTTCTACCACTGGATATAGAAACTATAAGGAAAACGTCATAAAAAAAGAAAAAAAAAGAGATAGAGAAGGGGGTTCAGAGTGAACTTACATATTTAATTGTATTTTTTAAAATAATATACTCTACTAATACTAATATTATTTAATAGACCACTGATTGTGTAGTTACGTTATTGTGCTTTATAATTTCTATCAGTGCTGAAAACCTAACATTCCTCAAGGTTTAGTTTATATACTTTGTTAATATCATTTATATTTTTTAATACTAAAATGTATTTATGCAGTTAGTTGTACTATTCACTGTCTCGCGGCGCAGTTTGATAGGTTATTTAAAGTTGTTGAATGTTTCGAAATGTAATCATTTCAATAGTTTACTCAAAACAGAATGAGCGGTATATCGACGTAATGTATTGTCGAGTAGCTATGACGTAGGAATACAAGAGAAGGAAAAAACATCAGTTACTGTACTATATGAGAGGAGACTAAATGCTAAGTTTTTTCCTGTTAATGTCAAATCTGCTGCCGACTGACAATGCCACGTAATGTAGCGCGAGAACAGTGAGTGGAAACATCAAGTTAAAATGTGTGTTTTTTTTTTTAAAGAGCTAGTTATACACAGACCTAAATGTCTAATGAGAGGCTTTGAAATCCATTGGTTTAGTAACCTTACAAAAACATGTCGTCTGATTTAGTTTGTTGTCAGGGCTAATTTGTGAACACACATTTGCCTCAAATTATTTCCCAGTAATCAGTGGAACTGTGGCTAATTGGAAAATACAGCGAGGCATCGATACAATAGGTTTTAGTGTTGTGCTGCTACACTGACCTGACCAATCAGAGACTTATTTACATGGTGCTGAGAATATGAAAGAGAGGTGGGAGGTATAATATTTGAGGAAATAGACTGCGTGACAGCATGAATTAATGGGGCATGGAAGTTTGGTTAATACATGATGTGAAGTATGTAAGTCCTAAATAGTAACCAGTGATTAGATGGTGAATGGTCAACAGTGGTTTTTATCTGTTGTGTTTGTTTAACAGGGAGAAATCTTGTTACTGAATGGCTTAATTTATATAAACTAAAAGGGAGCTTTGTAAGACCACGTAAACACATGTGACAAATCTCAGCCTGTAATATTAACAGCACATCAGCATCCAGCCCATATTGAAAAATGTATTTACTTTTAATCAAGCTTTAGCCACCAGACGTTTACATAACTAGACCTACATGAGAAATGCAACCAGCCTGACACAGAGGGGTGGGATTTCCCTTCTCTTTTTTATAGCATGTAGCATCCTTTGTCTTCCAGTAGAGGGCATATTTGATGCACAGCAGGATGCTAAATGTGTTAAGTTGGACCATATTCAATTTATTACCGGTCATTATGTAAGACCAAGCATGATAAAATACAGCCTTGGTAACAGGCTTTCCCACCAGCTGTAATGCTAGCGCTTCACTGTACCAAAAGAAATGATGACTGCAATGGGTATTCATGTTTTCTTTATTACTGAAATGTGTTTATGTATGTAAAACAGCACATAAAGAACAGTTCTCTGTGCAAATACATTTGGTACTGTAACAACAACCACAGATTCTCATAAAAACCAACAACATTTTCTAGGTCCTCTGAAATAAATACAATATGCTTACATTTGTCAAAGGTATACCCCATTACTTGTGTCAAATAAGGGGGGGAAAGTGCATCATCAAGAAGTTGGGAAAAGGTTAAGCAGGATGATTGAAGCAAGCATGGGAATCAGACTGAGGTGGGGGGTTAAGAATCATGTTGAACTGTTTTGTTTTGTTTTGTTTTTTTGCTTTGCCCCCGTGCAGTGAGGTAGGGATACCATGAGTGTGAAAGGGCAAGTGCTTGTCTTAAACCACTTTGGTGTCCAAATCATCTCCAAATTCTATACTAAATGCTGCCAGGAGTGTCTGTGAGCCATCGCACAGGAGTGCAATTCATGTGCTCCACGGACCACAGCACATTTGTCAATATGAGGGTCTTACACTGCACCACGAATAAGGTATCGCTTTTTGCCACATTCAAGATTTATAAATAAATAATTGTATAGATCATTGCAAGAATTACATACACAGAATTTACCAACGGTTCACAGTAATATTCATATAAGAAGTCTACCCACTATAGGCCTTTGAGTTGTAGCTTTTTTGATTGCATTGTTTTGTCTGTACCTAATGCCACTGAAGAATTAACAGTTTTTTTTCTTTTGACCCACCTTTCTGAGAAAAAAACCCTATAAAGTGAATTATATTAATTTTATTATAGTGTTTCTGAATGACTTGACTCTATAAGGTACCACTTCCTAATCTCTGCCACAGCTCATGGGGCTCTTTAAGTTTCCAGAGGTAATTACGACTCCTGAAAATCTATGAGGAACTAGAGTCAAGCTGCTCACCGTGTCTGACCTTTAAAGATTTATCATTTAATTCTCATATGTGGCTTTGGAGGAAGCACGTGAGTGTTCTTGGAACTTAGAAGTATTTGAAAGTGGACTTAAACCTTGATTACATCTGTTTAAACACTTACAGACATGCTTCTCTTTTACCCCTCTTCAAAGCCAGGTGCAAAAACCCCACTATTTTTTTTTTTACAAGTATAAAAAGGTGCTCCGCGTTGGAAACCCTGTTTTCCACTACCGATTTGTAAATAATATGACAGGATGAGGAAATCCCTGCCGACACCCCAGCTGGGTGCTGTCAGTGGTGGGAGGCCCGTGCATGATTTTTGATGATTACAGTGAAGTTTTGCTTCATTCAGCAACGAGGTGAGGCACAGGAGTCAGGAGACACATTGTCCCTTCCATTAAAAAACAAAATAGAAAACAAGAAGCCTTGACCTTTCAGTAGCCTAACATGCACAAAAGTAGCTAAACACAAGTTCAAAATCACAAGCTATCCTTTTGTATCCCTTTGCCTGGAAGAGGTGCAGTTTTCAATGCCACAATGGAGACAGTGCCATCCTGTAAGATAAGTTAAAGCACAAGGATTAGGAAGGTTTTGACTCACCACCGCTCTGTGGACTATTTACAGTTTGGATTGTGGATTCTTTGTAACAGAATGACATTTCAGAGGCTTTTCACATAAACATACAAGCCTCCATAAAAACCATAAACTTGAAAACGTAGAGGTGAACATTGCCAAATATCTGTACAATACCATAGTGCTTTGTTGAGATATAAGAGTGAATCATCATGGACAGTTATCATACAGTGAGTGGCATAGTGGGATATGCATATAAGGATAGGGTGGGGAGGGTGTCAAACCCTGGAAATGAGCACTTCACATTCAGTCATCAAACCAGCCGCATCTCAGACCAACGCCAGGGGGGTCGAAGTCTTGAGTTCACTCATCAAGACGCCCAGTCAACTGGAGCCTACTGCAAATTCAAGTGCATAACTTACGGAAAAGATTATCAAGGATCATGTCGGCCTATTGCTCCAAACAACACGAAGGCCTTTGGGTGTTTGCTATACTGATAAAAGGCCATAATGGACGAGATTTCTTCCTAGAAAAGTAAAGGGAGCAGGAGTATCAGTTGTCAGTATTATGTACATAATCACACACCCACAGCACAACATCTCCACCACTGGTCAGAGCCAGCAGCCTGTCAGGCGTTTCTCCGGGAGTTACTGGTGGCGGATGAGCGGCCTGTCTCATGGTCCGGTCTGTATTTGAGCCAGCAGATGAGCCATGTGACGACCACCGAGAACATAGCCAGGATGCTGGCAACCGACAAGCAAATGGGTCCCGCCGGCGAGGGAGGAATGCTGTGACTGTGCACAAAGATCAGGCCCATGAACAGCAGCACCAGCATGGACAGAAAGGAGAAGATCACGCAGACGCAGCCGGTGGTCAGAGCTACTCTCTTGCAACTCTGACAGCTGTCGTAACGCACCGAGTCCTGGGAGAGGGTCGTGGCCGTGGATACGGTGGTGGACGGGGTCGCCTGGCTGGTGCTGGACGTCCCCGACGCCTCCTCTCGGCGGAGGGCGACAAGGGCTGGGTGCAGCGGGGGAGGATATGGCGGCAACGCGTCCTGAGGCAGGGGGTCCGAGTCGATGTAGAGCGGAAAATCCTCCGTCACCTTGGTGTTGTTGGGCAGGTTTTGTATCCGATAATCCGGCACCGGGGTCCGGTGGCGACAGACGGGGCAGCTGATGCGCCATGGCCGCTCCTCCCGGAGGTGAAGCGTGTTCAGGCACTCCTCGCAAAACGTGTGCAGGCACTCTAGGATCTTAGGAGCCCGGCGGTCAAGGTCGAAATAATTGTAGCAGATTTTGCATTCGTACTCCTCGTAGGGAAATGCCGAGGAGGCCTCGCCAGGGGGTTCCGCTCCGTTTGATGCCAAATCTACCTCTGCCATGTCATCTTTCGCCATTCACATTCTCCGGTGAACACAAAGGGAGCTGGCGGACAGATGCTGATGACGGTGCACGTCTCTCCTCCTCTCCCCCTCCTCTCCACCCCGTTCATTGAAACGCCATCATTCCCGCAGATATTGTTGATGTGTTTTTCATAATCCCCACGGTGTCCGTTACGAAGAGCGGGACGTCTGCTGCTCGGTCTGAATGATCGGGATCCCGTTTAAATATTAAAAAGCTCTCATTTCGTTTTAGGCTGAGTGGGAATAGATGATGTAATGGTGGTGACTCCGACGCGAGGGCTCATCCATCCAGAGCATCCCACAAAACAGTGAGAGAGAGAGAGAGAGAGAGAGAGAGAGAGAGAGAGAGAGAGAGAGGCGGAGGTGTGTCGCCTTGAAGTCCCGTTAGTAGTGTGTTATTGTTGTTTTCAGTTCTTTCTCTATGTGTGTGTGTGTGTGTGCGCGTGTGTGCAGGAAGCAGCTATGACAGCCATGCTCGTTCGCAATTACGTAGATCATGCCAGACAATAGGATGCGCTAATTTGGTCAACTGGGGGCGTCGATTCACTGTTTCCTGTAACAGAGAGCGTCTAAACTCACACAGTGTACCAGCAAAACAATACACTGTCCAACATTTTGAGGAACAGACAGGAGCAGAGACAGTTGACTCGTCATACCTTTTACCTAATAAAGAAAAGATGAAGTATGGTTGGGTTAAAGAAGTAGATCCAGGTTCTGCTGTTACGGCCAGGTCATTTACTAGGTGCAGTCTCATGCAGAGTCATTTCAGCGTGGTGCTCTGCAAACATACACCAAACATATTTCATAAAATATATGCAAAAGAAGAAAGAGCACTGAGGCACTCCATCTTAAAACAGTCTCATTGTAAAACTCACTAAAAGCTCAGTTATACTGACAGGTGCTACAGTAGTTAAACAGATTAACTCATATGTGGAGTGATATTCTCACAGTAATGAAGATGCTTGCAGAGCTTATAGGACTGAGTCAATGAATGAGAAAGAGATAATAACATTGAGTCATTACTGTACCCTTGACAGTTAAGGTATAAATCCATATAAAATACTGACAGTTTATTGCACTACATGGTTGGGGTTAAACTGATCACTTCAGTGTACAAAAACTATCGTGTACAGTGTAAACTGCTGTCGCACGCTTTGAAAGCATGATATGATTCAAGTGATCTCACACATAAGGGCTGAACTTAATTTGATCAGTTGATAGCCTATGGCACATTCATCTAACTCATAGTTTTAAGTCATAAGATGTGAAATCAGGATTTTGTTCTGAAGCTGATCAGTGCTGACTGTAGTTCAGACTGATCTTTTATTCACATGAAGTTGACAACTTAAATCAGTTCTGTCTTTAGATCAAACTATCAAGAATTAACACATTATATATACTGATTGGTTTTTTAAAATGATAACAGATCCCAGGTAACTGTGAGTCATTTCTGCCTGGGTCTGTGCCAAAAACGGTTTATGGCTGAGGTGGTTTCTAATCACCGACACTATTCAATAAGTGGTCAGAGGTTACACATTGATATTGGCTGAGGACATTGTTTGCTATACACATTGTGATATAGGTGCTATTATTATCATTTCACCTCCTGGAGATAAGGGTTTTTGCTGATGCAACATGTGCTGATATCTGTCTACATTACATTACATTCTTTTACACACAGGGTGCATTATAATAGGGAGAGTTGTCATTCTTACACACTTTTCTTTTGGATCATTACTGTAAGAATTATTAGTCTGAATGTACAGGCAAATTCAAGAGGACCCACATATACTTTTATATAGGAAGATTTTTATTATCCACAGTAAACAATTAGCCTGCTGAATGTTGCTGGGACCTGAGAGATGACAGCTACTTAACTCCACAACACACTGTACTTCTTAGAGCTCAGAGCCCATATATCTAATTTGAAAGCTTCCTCAACTTAATTGACTCCCATACCAGAATTTTTTTTTCACTCTCTTTCTATTTCCAAGGCTTATAAATCACCTGCTGGCATGCATATACAATAAATCGTCATTCCGCTTGCTATATATGGCTTTGTTTGTGATAACGCCTGAACCATACCAGGATAAAGGTCGGACAAAATTCTGCTACTCAAGACTATGGGATCTGCCCCCTCGTAGCCCCGCCCCCTGCGTTCACCTGTGGCGCACAGCTGCCGCACCTGTACGCAGCTCTGCACCCTGCCCACCGGGATGCGCCCTGTCTGGGTAAATATCACCTTCCATTATTTCCTCTCCCGCTCAGAAAATACCACATCGGCCTCGCTCCCTCGCTTCTGCCTGTCTCATCTGACATGCTGGAGCTTTTGGCTTACCTTCATGGCCCGGAGCTCGTGGCCCGGTTCCAGAGACGATGCGGGCTCTTCCTAGTCGAAGCCGCTCATCACAGCCAAGGGAGGAGGACGCGCGCTCCGACGGGAACCCCGGTCCACGCCGACAAACCACGTGGACAGCAGCAGGGAGGATGGGACCACCAGGACAACAATTCAAACTATAAATACAAGGAGAATGGATTTGCTGTTGGTGTAAGTCGTTTACTGCGAAAAATTGGTCTTCTCAATATGTAAGATGGACCTTAAACCCAGACTGTCCACTGGAGTGAATCCCACCACATTTCAGGTTAATTATAAAGAAATAAATGGACAGTGTTTTGCTATTGGAGTTCGAGTTTGCCTCAGACAGAACAGGGTTACTAAATAAAATAACTTAGTAAAACAAACATTTAGAGTTTTATTTATGTAATCCAAACCGTGACTGGCTTTTCTCGTTTGTCTGGGTGTCTCTGTCAGCCAGCCACCAGATCCTCATCTGCACAGAGACGAGCTTTGTAGGACGTTTACATTCCTCTGTCTCCCTTTTCACAGGCAAACAATTTATTTAGACTGTTAGAGTAAAAAGAAATGCTGTGAAGTAACTGGTTGAAGAATTCATGATTCCATGATAATGGCAATGGAGAACCTATAGTGCAGAGTTGAGCATTGACATTGATTTACATTTAGTAATGTACAAAAAGAAATATTGATTTAAAAATGTTTATGGGGCTTTTATTGTTGCAAAATGTTCCTATATGTTAAGAATAAATGGCAAGTCTAAGTTTGAGTAGAAACTGACATCATTTTTCAAGTGTGGGGTTTGAGAGTATTGGGCATTTAGGAAGAACAGGGGTTTTTAATGAAAGATGCTAACCAGCTGCATTATGAGAATGTTTTTTTTTTTTTTTGTTTGTTTGCTTTATTGGAGCTTTACCCATATTAGAGACTAAAAGTCAGGATATCTCTGCCTCTGCTGCTTTAGATTTAAAATGAAAGCAGCAGAGGGTTTAATCGCAAAATTAAATTTGAGATTAACTCTGTCTGTCTCCGTCTCCTGTGAGTTGATAACTTTATTGGAGTGCAGTTTTAAATTGCTGGAGTATTCCTTAAACAGTGCTCCCTGAAAAGAAGGATCTTTATGATATGCAAGACGAATGACCATTGTAGCACTAGCTTGTGTTTGGTAATAGTGTTCTTCCTGAATCAGCTGGCTTGGAACAAATAATGAAATGTAATGTAAAGAAGCTGAAAAAAGTGAAGCTAACTAAGGGTGTGACTGCAAGGTTGAGATCTAATCTCTAATCTAAATCTGATTTCATTCGGACAGCTACCTTTAGACACCTATTTCCATCATGTTTTGTTTATGAATAGGTGTTTGTTCTCTGCAGGGCTGCAGCAGGCCTCAGTATGAGGTGAGGAACTGGCTGCTGCACTTCCTCTTCCTGTTCTCATCAGGCCTGGGTCATGAGATCTTCTACATCACCTGTCTGCCTTGCATACACTGGAACCTGGACCCGTTCCTGTGCCGACGCCTCGTCAACATGTGGACCGTAAGCCAGAGAGAGAATGCCTGTGTGTACATGTCAGTGAAACCACCTTATCATGCAAAGAAATGCAAGTCTTCAGTCTTGTGTCTGTCTCTCTCACAATGCCACCTTTCTTCTCTCTGCTGTTCCGATGCCCTCTCTTCACCTTTCAACCTCCTTTCATCCCTGTCCCCCTCCAGTGGCCTGTCTCTGACACCACCATGCCCGTATATATCCCCAGGCTTGCAGGCCACTGGGGCCAGCTTGACCAGGACATGGTTCAAGGCCACACATGAGGAAACATCAGTGGAAAACGAGTGCTAAGATCTCCCCTTCAGATGTTTATTCTGACAGAATCCAGCACATTACAACAAGAGACCCTGAAAACATGTCAGATGTGATCCCAGAAGGAGTGTATCTGACACTTGTAGAGACACAGACAGACACAGACAGCCATACAGCCTCACTCCTGCAGAGTGTGTGATGGGCAGTGTGTTTTTGTGGCCTTTGTGTCCCTGCCCCAAGCACTTGGTGGGTGCCCTGTGTCTGAACCCCTTGTTAGGCCCCTCAGGGGAAGAGATCCCATTCTTCTGGCATCCTGGCTGCACCAGGCCCCTGTGTGAACTCCTTTCAAACACGCATAAACGCCAACACACACACATGCTAGTGCTCCCCACCTCGCCCACTAAACACACTCATTGCCCTCCCTCTAGTTAGACATTACCAGCTTTACCCTGTGTTCTCCTCCCCCCAGTCTACCAGCAGAGTGTTTTATTGGCCTCATCAGCGCTCTGAGCTTTCTCTCTCTGGACCGACCATTTGGTCTGTCAGCCCTCCGGGCGCATCACCCCGCACTTCTAACTTCTAACAGCACCCTGCCATTGTGCTGGTGGAGTTATCTAAGGTTCACGGAGGGCTCGCACTGTCTCCCCTCTACTCTGTCTGTCTCTCTCTCTCACACACACACACAAAAAACTGGCAACTCCTCACACCAACAACTGAAGTGCACCGATGCGAAAGACTTGTATGTGTGAGCACATTACAGACCCATGAATAACACACACACACACACACACGCATGTACACTTGTGTCCTTCACTACTCTCTGTTGTCCTACCTTGCAGAGCGACTTTGGTTGACTTAGAAAACAATGACTGTCATTAACCATATGGTCATGAATTACATAGCAGTGTTGTATGGCATTACTATAGTGTTGTATTATGCAAATCATACACCTACTGTATTGTTTAGAATATCAAAAATCAAGTCAAGCTCAAGTTGTGCTTTTAAATAATGACACAAAGGGCATACACTAAGACAAGTATGTTTAGAAAGAGACATGTAGAGTTTCTACCACTTTCAGGAACAGTGGTGTGTTATCCTAATTTGTATGCAGTAATGATGACAGAGGATGGTCACATTCAATGACAAAAAGTCGCTTTATTCTCAGAAGACAAAACTTTTTCAGCTATACAGCCTCTGTCAGCTCTGATCAGCCATCAGTGATGAAGGCTGGACATCAGAAAATGTCTGTGTAGGAATAAAAAGACCTGTAATCATTGAGTGTAACCCTGTCCTGTCATCATTATAAGAAAACATGGTCAGTGCAGTTTTGCTGGCAGTATAACTGGTATAACTACATTTTTCTGCTAGAACTATAAAAGTGAAAATAACCAGAGCAAAACTATCTCATTATTACCAAGGAGTGTAACGATTCTGAAACTGAGGCCAAAACTGTACAGACATCAGTGGTCCTCAGAGGATGAATTCTGTTGACTTTGGTGGTCTCCTGACTTTACCTGTGGCACCACCAGCAGATTGATATGTTTAGTTTTTGAGTGAAATGTCTCTATTCTATTGGATGGTTTGCCATAAAATTTGGTACCCACGTTCATGTCCCCTTCAGGATGGATTGTAATAACTTCAGTCTCTTAATTTTTCATCTAGCACCATCATCAGGTCAAAATTTAAATTTGTCTGGTACTTTGGTTTATGACCAAATATCTGCAAAACCAATGACATTTCTATCAGCCTCAGCTGTACTTTATGTTTATTGCTAATCAGTATGTGCTAACATGCTAACATGCTCAAATAAGATGGTGAATATGGTAGACATCATACGTGCTAAACATTGGCATGTTAGCATTGTTACTGGGGGCCACTTTATATACAGTCTATGCTAGGGGCATGTTAGCATGCAGGTGTTAGCCTTTAGCGCAAAGCACTCTGTGCCATGGTCCAACCTCACAGATCCACTGGCATGACTTTAGACTCTTCAACTGAGGCTACTATATAGTAACTGTATTTAATATACACCAGTGACGTGCGGTGAGGTTCATGGCTGGTGAGGCACTGACGTCATCACAGTCAGCGCCCCCTGCCATGAGGCAGGAGAACTGCGTGCCTCAACTAGTGCCTCTTCGCAGCGGTTTTATGATCACTCAGCACAAGAATACGTTACACACATACAGTTGTTGATAAAAATAAATAAATAAACACTGTAATTATATACACCAGCTAAACTATAGAAATTTAGTTCATATACTAAAAGTGTTTGAACATTTTAATGGCAACATGCAGAGGGACAGCAATACGGTCTCACTGCAAGCACAGTTAGCATAGTCATTGTGCAAACCATGGTGAGGCTCAGCGGGCTGCTGCCTCACCGCTCGTCTCTTCTTAGTATTTGAACGGTAACTGTGAAAATTCAGCGATTTTGAAAAAAAATCTAAAAATGGTGAAGTTAAATGGAAAAGAACTTTAAAGTACAAATCACTGAATAAATATAACTATTTAATTTATTTTTTAATTTTATATTTCCATGATGACAGGTGAGGCACGGCCTCACCTGCCTCCCCTGACTGCACGTCACTGATATACACTATATTCTAAGCTATATAGTGTACCAAGAAACCAACACACAGTACTAAATTGGCTGTCAAACTGTACTCAAAAAGAATGAGTTTGTAGTGTTGAATTGAGACACAGCTTTAGTTTTGTTATTCTACAAGTTCAAACTGAGTTAAACTAAGCAGAACAAAACACTACCTAACTGTTTTATTGTACAAAACAGCAACATTCTGGACAAAATGCAAATTTATAAAAGTACGCCAGAGAATTTTAAGTTAGTGAGGTGGTCATCCATGACTGAGCTCAACTTTAGAAGTAGACCCAGAAGAACAACAGATTCTGTTGCCTTATTAAGGCTATCTCCATAAATTGCAGTAACTGTGCTGCGGGGGTTTGGCATATTGGCTCCACAGTCATATTATGGTGGAACTCTTACATATCTGCAGATAATACTTCTTGGTTAAAGAGAGTGAGTGGGTAGCACACTATTTCAGGCATGCAGTTGGTCTGCATCAGAAAAAAACTAGTAACCAAACCAGGTATTAATCATGTTAGTGTAGAACAAAACAAACATCTTGTGTGTTTTCTCCATTCAAACACTGACCTGTGGAATAGCCCCTCTTCCCTACACACACAAACACACAGTCTCACACCATTCACTCACTCTGATCCACATGTTGACAGATCAAGGTCCAAAGCTGTGCTGGCCTCAATCAATACACTTATTCATGAGAAAACACACACTCTCCAGTGCTACTATCTGTGTGTGTGTGTGTGTGCGTGTGTGCGTGTGTGAGTCTTGACCTGTATTTAACTCTTCCCTTAATGTGACCAGACTGTCCCTGGGCCAGTCCTTTGATGATTTGTACAAAGACACCAATGAAACACTGGCGTGATGGCTCTACTGGAGGCAGTTGAATATGATGTTTGTGTTGATGGTATGTGTAGGGGGTGGAGGGGAGTATCATATCATTCAAGCTGGTAGGCAGATTCTTTGTGTGAGGGCAGAGGGGGGCACGCAGTGGATGATGTGTACACTGTATGGCTTGTTGTATGAACACACAGTCATGGTGTATGAATGGGATCAGATGTGCTAAATGGGTTTACCATTGTCAGTCCTCTGTTTATTGTCCACTTCATGGTACAAATTATTCTGTCTGGGCATGTGTGTGTACAGTGTGGGTAGATGCAAATATTGGATAATACATTTCACATTCAGGCATGACCAGAGGACAAGGAGAGATCAAAACAAACAAGACATTATTGTTTGATGGTTTCATCTTGTTCTCTCCACTATTTTGCTAATTGCCTATCAACCTACAGTGGCCAAAAGTATATGGACAGCCACTGAGCTAAATGAAAACATCGGCATGCTCACAATAGTACTGCTAATGTGCTGTTTTTTTAGGTACGATGTTTATCATGTTTACCATCTTAGTTTAGCATGTTAGCATGCTAACTTTTGCCAGTTAGCACAAAACACTAAAGTACAGACTGATAGGAATGTGATTTGGTCTTCTATAACAAATATTGGACAACTTAAAGTTTTGTCCTGATGATGTGCTAGAAATGTCACTTCATGATTTTAAGGGGATTTAAATGCTGTAACATCCTCCTGAAGGACAACACTATCTACAGGTTACTACTGTTAAAAATAATAGGTGCTGTGGTTCAAGAATCACTTAAATACCCCTTAAACCATAAATGGATGTTTCTAGCCTGCCTATCATCAGGGCAAAACTTGAAATTGCCTGGTTCTTTGATTTATGACCAGTTTACAATCCCATCATCCTACGCACTACTTTGTGTGTCATGCTAATTACCTAATGTTAGCATGATGACACTAAGATGGTAAATTATACGTGCTTCTTTCTAAATATCTCCATGTTTGCATTGTCATTGTTAGCTTTAAGTTCAAAGTACTGCTTTGTCACACCACAGCCTTATTAACATGGCTGCATTTTTGTTTGTGTAGAAATTAAGAAAACAAGATACAATGTATGAGATGGAGGTACTGTAGAGCCTATATTTGAACTTTAAAGGAAGCCAAGCTAGCTGTTTCCATCTTTATGCTAACCCAAGCTAAACGCGTCCTTACTCCAGCTCCACACACAGCACAGACATGAGAGTGCCATTAATTTTCTCATCTAACCCTAAGCATGCAAGAAATTACTTGTGTTTACTAAAATGTCCAACTTTTTCTTTAAGGGAAATATTACTAATACATACAATATTTTAGACAACCTTTTGGTGGCAGTTTGGTGAAGGCTTGACAATGCCCCTGTGCACAAAAGTCCATATAAGACATGTTTTTTTCAGTTCAGTGTGTAAGGCCTTGACTAAACTAAACTCCATCAAACACATTTGGAATGAACTAGAACACCAACTATGAATCAGGCGTTATCACCCAGTGTTAGTATTAGACCTCACTAATGCTCTTGTGGCTGACTGGCAGCCATGTTTCATACTCTTGCCCAATATGCTTCCACTCTCCATGTAAATCTTTCAGAACTTAAAGCAGCCTATTAATTCCCATTGTTTTGGAACGAGAGAGTGTAATGTTCTGTCCACATATTCTTGTCAATTTTGTGGATCTTAATTTCCATCTCTGCCTCTGTCACTTTCTTTCCCTCTCTCTCTCTCTGCGTGCTTCTGTATCTCTACAAGTTGCTGCACTAACAGCAGGTCAGCAGACCTACTTTTATATCTCATTTGCCATGGTAACAAGCATTTTCTGATTACAGTGTCAGTAGAGATGGTAATAACAACCTCTCCATTCTCTCCCTTAAACACACACATTAGTGTCCTGCTCCTTCTCTGTGCACTGCCTCCCTGCTCCTTGCTAAGACAGCCATTCATTAAATATACAAGGCAGAGCTTTAAATAAACCTGGAGCTGGAGCAGGCTGCCCCTCCGAGGGCCGCTGGGAGTCTCATGAAAGAGAATAGGCAGCACATTTGGCAGGACACACACGCACACACACACACACACACACACCGCTACCTATACATCAGCACCACCACACACACCTTGCACTGACTGTGTCATTGTGTCAAGAGCCTTCTGTCTCAGTGCACCAGCTGAAGACACTGTGTCAGCAAACTCTGCCCTCTTCAATTATCTGTTTCTTACAATAGATTCTGTTACTGTACGACTGCAGCATCTACATTTTATTCCAGAGTGGGTCTCCATTCCTTGTACAGTTTTCTCTTCTTCTCTTTATTTCTTTATTTCTTTCTCTTTTTTTGAGTTGGAAGGCTGATTACTTATTTATGATAGAATGTGGTTAGTTTTAGAGCATAGCCTAATCAGGATTTTACTTCCTCTTCTCATTATTTTCTCATCATCCTCCTCCATCTCTAATTTCTGCTTCTGTTGCTGGCACACTGCAGTACTTTCCCTTAATCTTTTTTGTATTTAATCATAATTACAATGTTAAATAAGGTTCACCTGGACCAGAAAGATACCAGAATGGCTCCTTTTAAGCACTCCAAAAAAACAAGACTATATTCATTTTTCTTTCAAAAGAATGAGTGTGAAATCTGCTAAAAATGATTTTGCATCAATTCAGTGTACACCTTCCTAAAAATGACAGATAGCACTGATATTAAAATAACAGAATAAAACTGGCAACTGAATATAACAGGTATGATGATGGGACTGTACTCTTATCTTGTCTTTTAGTTGGTGATGTATGTCGGCCAAGTGATGAAGGATGTGCTGAAGCTGCCTCGCCCTCGTTCACCCCCTGTGGTTAAGCTGGAGACACGTGTCGATGCAGAATATGGTCTCCCTTCGACCCACGCCATGGCTGCCACCGCCATCTCCTTCACCTTTTTACTGAGCGCCCCATCGAGGATACAGGTGAGCTTAGAGCTGAGGTTAGATTATTAGTGACGTTAGCAATGTGGGTCTATTGGCAAAGTCCATTGTTTGGTATGTCCACCGCTATGGCCCAGACTTAAATATCTCAATAACTACTGGATGAATTGCAATGGAATTTTGTACAGACAGTCATGGTCCTGAGCTTATGGACTTTAGCGATCTTGTGACTTTTCTGCTTCAGCCACTACGAGGCTGACGTTTGGGGTTTTGAGTGAAATGTCTCAACAATTATTGAATTGGGTGGATTCCTATGAAATTTGATACCGTTACTCAAGGAAACAACACAGTGGTTCCACCATAAGCTCCATCACAAGGAGCAATAAAATTTTTATTTTGTCAAATAATTAGGTTTTTGGTTGACTTTTTTATTGACAACAATTTGCTGGATTGTCTTGAAATGTGGTACATCCAGTGCTACAAGCAGGTCAACGTTTTCACTTATGCAGTAATAAAACTCATGTAGTTGATGGATTGACATTCATGGTCCCCAAAGAATTAATCCTACTGACCTGATGATCTTCTGACTTTTATTCTAGTGTCCTCTTGATTTTGACATGTATATAGTGAAATGTCTTACCAACTATTGGATTGATTTTCATGAAATAGCATTCATGTTCCTTTCTTACAAATATTTTGATGATCTGTTGACTTTTCATGCACGAATCTTTTCGAACTTCCATGTTCTTTAATACATTGGTTTATGACAAGACCAGCTAATCTAATGACGTTCCCATCAGCTGTACTTTAATTCTAGTTGCTAGTTAGAAAATGTTGGCATGCTAACATGTTGAATTAAGATTAAGAAACATTGTACGTGCTGAACATCAGCATTTTAGCATTTTCATTGTGAGCTTGTTAGGATACTGATATTAGTATTTAGCTCAAAGCACTGCAGTACCTTAGTAAAGCTTCACAGAGATGCTAACATAGACATAGACTCTTCCAAAAGGTCAGAAATTAACTTTGCCCACAGGATTTGTCATTTTTTCTCTTAATTTTAAAATCAAAATACTGTATCTCTGCTGTGAACGATTAGGAAAACAAATTGTCACCACTATCCCATGATACAGCATCAGTCTGATATTTAGAGGCAACGATAACAGTTGCTGTACAGCCATTTCTCAATTGGTAACTGTGATCTTATAACTAACACTGTAATAGTCACTGGTTCCACTGCTCATTACTATGAAAAATAATATTACTGCTGACTGCTAGTCTTCTTCCAACTAATTAGAGTTAGGAAGCGTAGACTAAGTGGGTGTTGAACTGTAATTCTGACACTAGGTATGTCATTAGCAGTGGTGTCAAATTGCCATTGATTTTTATGGAATCCTTTAAGATTAGCAAGGAACCAGTAAGCATTAAATTAATTGCTCTAAATGAGCAGCTTCTTTCAAGTCAAAGAGTTGAATGAGGTTAAATTTGAGGCACTGGGAGCCTGTGGATGGCAGCTTGCTCACTGGTAGCTGAGTGGGATGAAGGGAGTGGCCCTGCTGTCCATCAGTAAGTCTTGACTGAGGTGTTGGACAATGGGCAGGGAGGGGCGGGGCCAGCAGTCACCATCAGTCACCATCAGCCACACCCGTCAAGCTTCTGTTTGGTCTTCTGATGGACTCCGACTGAGTCAATGACTGTCAGTCCATGTCTCTACCTCCCTCCTCCTCCTGACTCTTCCCCTTTTTATCTCTCCCACTCTACTGCCAAGTCAATAAAACACTCAGGGGCTCAATCAAAGGCTGTCTTAATCAAGCGCTGTGTTTTAATGAAGAACTGAATGAATTCTAAGTCCATCAGTTAGTAGTTTACGGTCTATGCAGCTGTCAGACTGATTTGTGGTCAGATCATGCTGGCTAGCTCTCTATATTTTTTCACAGTGCCGTTCTCAAGGTCAGAGAAATCATCTCAGCAGCCCTGAGACATGCATGTACAGTAGAGCACTTAACTGTGGCCTGAAATTCCTCAAGGATTCCCCTGAAAGAAAGGAGCATGCATAGCTATAGATGAGTAGCAAGCTGTTGCAGAGGCTCCTGAATAGCCACAAGGCCTTGGGGCAACTCGCCCTGTTCCCGGAGCAGGTCGAAGGTCATGACAGTCAATCACAGAGTGACCCCCTCCTGTCCCTGGCATCCTTTGTGGCCATTCATAGAAAACTCTCTTCATGAACTACCAGTGAATAGGCTTCCAGCTGCAAAGGACAGGAAAAGACACAGGAAAAGAGGCGGGGGCACAAGAGGGGAGGGTGGAGGAGGTGAATGAATACATAAGGCCTCTCTTCTCACTGTCATTGAAATGGAGGGGGGAACAAAACCTGCCGCCATAGGTAAAGGAGGGAGGGGAGAGAGGATTGAGACAGTAGAAGAGGAATGAGGCGAGTGAGTTAATGACAGGCAGTACGTCAACCAGGCAGAATGGACAAGTGGCAGAGAGAGGAGTTACATGTCAACATTAAGAGGACTGACAAATGGATGCCCTGATCACAAAGTAAGAGGGAAAAGGTTTTATAAAAGTTTTTGTGCCTGCACTGAGGAATGTGAGGAATCTTTGGTGCGTGTGTCACACAACATTCCACTTTCACAGATGTCATCTTTTATCACTCTAATCAGAAAGTGGTATTTGTCATTACGTGTGTTAGGTATCTACTTGTCTGTCACTGTGATGGTTAGTGATATGAGTGTGTGTTTTTGCGACTCAGTTCCAGTTCGAGGTGGGTCTGCTGATTGCGGTGACGTTGTCATCCTTGGTGTGTCTGAGCCGTCTCTACACTGGCATGCACTCAGTTTTGGTGAGATCCCCCCAACACACACACACATATTCTACAGCATAAAACATTCCAGCTCACTGCAGGATTCATTATTCATATCGGTGTCTGGTTAAACTGCCTGGCTGAGGCTTTGATCCAAGACTCTTAACTCAGTAGGCAATTTATGTTGCCTTCTTTTCATTTGAAAATCACCATTATATTATCAAGTATTGATTTACATCTCATTAATCAGTTATGCTTAAGTACACATTTATCACATTTTTGTCAGAGTTGGGCATATATATATATATTTAAAGTAATAATAAAGTGTAAAAATAGTAATAGTAATAAAGCAACAACACTTATAAATATTAGCTTTCGCTTAGCTTAGCATAAAGGCTAACAAAAAGGTAACAACAAACAAAGGTAACGAAATCCACCTACCAGCACCTCAGAGCTAATTAATATGCATACAATAAGAAATGGAAACACAGAGAGGTGTGGTTTAAAGGGTGTAATATGCCAGAGTAGAGTCTTGCCTAAGAGCAGTAACTTTGTTCTAACCAAGACATTGGGAAGTTACTGCACCCCTGAAAACCGCAACCTGTTTGACACTTTTTAAAAACAGATTAAGCAAACGACAGGTGCTGCTAGGTGAATTTAGATTCCTTCTTAGAGAGCCATGCCAGCTACATCCCCATTTACAGTTTATCTACATAAAGCTTAGATAAACTGGCTGCTGGTGATAGCCTTATATTTAATGGGCGAACATGCAAGTAGTATCAAGCTTCAAGCTCATCTACACTTTTGCCAAGAAAATGAATATGCAGACTTTGAACTTATGCTTTCATTGTTCTTGGTAAAACACTGTTATTATTCTGCTTTCAGGATGTGATTTGTGGCGCTTTGATCTCAGCCATCCTCATGTTCCTCACCTATCCTTACTGGGAAACCTTTGACTACTTCCAGCTCACCAGTTGCATCTCTCCCATTGTGGCATTGGTACTGCCCCTCTTCCTCAGCTACACATACCCAGAGCTGGACCATTACAGCACCACACGGGGTGACACGACCACCATTCTAGGAGTAGGGGCTGGATGCTCCGTGGGATACTGGGTGAATGAGCAGCTCGGTCAGACTTTTGAGCCCCAGGGGGTGTTACCAGTACCTCTTCCAACACTGACGGCTAATGCACTAGCAGCAGGCCTCGCTCGCTTCCTGTTAGGAATTGCAGCGTTAGTGGCAACTCGACAGATAGTGAAAACATTGAGTCTGCAGGTGTTATATTCCTGGTACAGAGTGCCAAAAGGTGATGAGAGTGCCAGGAGGAGGAGAGAAATTGAAGTGCCATACAAGTTTGTCACATATACAGCTGTTGGACTTGTTAATTCCATATTGGTCAATAGAGTTTTCATTCTACTAGGGCTGCTATGACTTGTTAATGTACTGATGTATATATGCTAATGACTGATGTATAATGATCTAAACTTGCAATGACAAAAATGTACCTCATATTTATTTCAATGCATATCAATTGATCTTTTTTTTACATGCTAACAATTTCAGATTCAAGGATTTCTCACTGGGAATGATTCAGAAGAGTGTGCTTCTGACTGACCTGTAACCGGGCTGAGAGCAAATAAAATGTTTTGCTTGTGTAGCAATAAAGTTTTATGACTTGTCAGTTCAATCAGTATTTGAATTGTTGTAGTCAAGGCTTGCAGCACTTTCTCACTGCAGTATTGTGTGCTTCAGAGCACACATGCCAAAACAATTTCCACAGCCAAGTTCTTTCACAGGCCAGATGAGCTCATGCCACTCAGCAAAGTCAGATGAAAACCAGTTTAACTGAAACTTTGTTTCAAGGGCACCTATCTTTGTTTTTCTTAGGTATATAACTTGGCAAGTTAGAACAGGCCATATGTTGCACCATATTGACCTGGTTGCTGTATGTTCAAGACTGACTGAGCAGGAATGAAAGAGTTAACCTCCCTTTGCTACAGTGTAGTTTGAAGGAATGCCGGAGCACCTGTCAGACTTCATTTACAAGACAGCTTGTTATCTGCACAGCTCACTTTCATATGGGAGTCTACTGGCTGCAACAACATCCCTTTGAATTGACAGTAATGCATCAACAGATACAGTGGGTATGTGGAAATCTGTACTTGTTACCTGATAAAAAAAAAAAGAGGAGGAGCAAAAGCAGGCACTATATAAAAGATTCAAAGCAAAAATCAAAAGGTAGAATGGCTTTATTTGATGTTTGAAGGCAAGAATGTTTTGTACATGTATCAAAGGATCTTTTTACATGAGGGACCTGAGTTTTGTTTATTGTATTGTTAGATGGACATTGGAATAGCCACTGAATATTGTGTTTCATACTACATCATCTATCTCAAGCAAGACCAGAAAACATCAGATAGTGCCACTCAGTGAATGTATTCTGTCTGTATGATTCAGATCTTGTTGAAAGCAGCCACATCCACAGACTGAACATATTCCTCGAAGGCGGTGATGGCTTCCTCCAGCAGATCCGTGCCCACTTTGTCATCCTCCACTACGCATCCTATCTGGAGCTTCTTGATACCATAGCCCACCGGGACCAGCTTGGACTGCCCCCACAGCAGCCCGTCCATGCTGACACTGCGGACGCACTCCTCCAGCTTGGCCATGTCCGTCTCGTCGTCCCAGGGCTTGACGTCAAGCAAGATGGAGGACTTGGCAATGAGAGCTGGCTTCTTGGACTTCTTGGCGGCGTACTCCGCGAGGCGCTGCTCCTTGATCCTTGCAGCCTCCACGCTCTCGGCCTCGTCGTCCGAGCCAAACAGGTCGATGTCGTCATCGTCGTCCTTGGCGTTGTGTCTTGAAGCGGGGGGAATGGCTGGGAGGACAAACTGACTCATGGCTGACGGGAGGCCAGCTCTCTCCCTCTGGAAGGACTTGATGTGACTGTACCAGCGCAGGAGGTGGCAGAAGGTCGGCGGGGGAGCAGAGGGGATGGCATCAAACACTGCTATGTCAGCTTGAGATGCTGCAAAGCCCTCAATGTAGCTTTTGTCCGCCAAAAAATCATTAAGAGCTTTAAGACCAGCCTGCATGCTCATGTCACCAAACACAGTTTTTGTAGAAGTCGGGCCGGGGGCTGGGGCCTGGCAGGAACCGTTTTGCGTGGGGAACTTGTGCTTGATGACTTCCTGCATGGGGACGTCATGTGTGAGGAGGGTTTCGGCGGTGTGGCCACTGGAAGAACCAAGGCAACAAAGCAACAGGTAATGAGTCACTGAGTTTAATTATCATGCACTAACCCCAAGGCACAAGTAACCTAAATTAAGACCAGGCATGCATGTACAAGCCCACACACAGATGCACACCATTCACGTCACAAACACAAAGGAGTCTTGTTAATTTTTAATTCTTCTGACTTTAGTAGAAACAGCCTTGTTACTGATATATAAAAAACACAATGGCTCCACATTAAGATGCTGCACACGTTGGTCCTTTTGTTTTCTCATGCACCAAGTAAACAGATCTGCATCACACAAATTTCAAGCCTCATATTTTCCATATAAATCTCACTGCTTTCTGTTTTGGTCTGAGAATGCTGCTATGTATTTTCTGAGTAAGGGTTTAGGTTTAAGAAGGAGAAATCACAGGAAGGGCTCGATGTCCATCTCAAGGGCAGAGCAGGGCATGGTCAGCTCGAAGCGGTTGATGACATCTGGGTGCAGGACTCCGAGACGCCCTACGCTCTTTCCACGGACAAAGATTTCTGCGCAGCGACCGGGGAAAAAGGTGGAATCTGTAAGAAAACACAAAAATCATTAAGAGGGAAGACGGCTCCAAAGTGAGTTTGGCCTCACTTCCACTTATTAATGTTAGTCCAAATAAACCAATCAGCCACAACATTAAAACCACTTGCATATATAGCACCATCTGCACAGTTAAAAGAGATGATCAATGTTCTTCAATTCTGCAACTTCGATTTGTTTTGTGTGGCAAGCTTTGATCAGCGTATGTTTCAGTGGGCTGCACCTCCCACCTGGGCGTTCTTCCTCTTGCCTTGGGCTTCTTAACTTCCACATCACTTGTATTTGTTTGTAATACAAAACAACAATTGTCACCCCACTAGCTTATTTATAATCCATTTATTGTCCTGACAAACTATTTTGACCACTGCTGTTGCTGTCTAACAGCCATCTGTTTGATCTGGGACTTTGTTGGATCGTGTTTGCTTCATGGTTAGTGCGTGTAAACTTGAGATGTTACGCTGTACTGCTGGGCATTATTTTTCTTTAAAGTGATGACATCCTTTCTGTCAGTGCTCCAGTTTAAGTGTTTTCTCACACATCTGTATCTACACAGAAACCATGAGTCAGTCATACAGGCTGTGGGTGCTGTGGCTGCTGTCTTGTTCCATGGTTTTCTCTTGATATTGGGTTTGATGCACGGCTAGTTTGTCACTGATCATATTCCAAAACAATTTATTGTGGTATACTGCCTGTGTTTTTTCCCGAAAGCTGCTCACAGGTGTGGAATAAAAAAGCTCTGATGGACTGGTTGTTATTTCAATATCACTGACAGAAAAACCAAAATGTACACTGTTTATGTGAAAATGTCACAGGTCTTTACTCTAAAGGCAACCACCTCTGGAGGCCATTTGACCATAATTGGATTTTCTGTTTCCAGTGCTTTCTTCTACTCTCTCTCACATATAATTTCTCCTTCTAGTTAAAATCAGTGAACCGGTGTGTGTGTTGGTCAGGAAAGGTCAGCTTCAGTCAGATAAACCCTCCATCAACAGTAGAGATGAAAACACTGTGTGAGAGGCGTTTGCTCACTTTGTTCAAACACTGACATACTGGAAACAGACAGAAAGACAGACGTGAAATTTAACAAGATAGAGAGGTTGCTATGACAACAGCCCCACCATGAAGACAGGGCTTTCTCCATAGTGCACTGCTGCTTCGCTGCATTGCTAATGGGTTCCAGAGCTGTAGATGTTCCTCATCACTATGGATGAGCTTACAAAGTACAGGGACTGCTTTCGGGTGTGTGTGAGAGACAACTGGCGGGAAGTTGCCATTTTAACTTGTCTGCTCTGTGTCTATTGGAATTAATATTAAATCAGTGGAATGACACAGGTGGCTCTGCGTCATCTACTGCAACATGGGATGCCGTGGCCTTCTCGATAAGCTCTGGTACATATTAAATAACCAATCAGTCAATGAAAATCCTACATGAGCCAGGCCACTTTCGCCTCACATTCAACTTTAAGCAGAGCTTTCCGGTGGAAGGGAGAGTTGAGATTGCTCAGGCCAACGTATCACTGTGTTGTGTTGGCGTGACAACTGGACAGAGAATTCACGGGTATTTTACTGGATCCGACACAAGTAAACTAATGCCTCTTCTATGTAGATGCTGGCTGGCAGTGATGAGATAGTTAGTATGGGTTTCAATGTTGTGTCTCAGGGACTTGAATGGTCTCTTCTAATTCTCTATCAATATTTTCTTAGTTAATTGTTTGGTCTAGATGAATGAAGTGACGTCTTAGAATTTTATAGATTGTCCAGCCAGCGGCTCCTAAGCCTAAAGACTTTGGGTTTACTATCTTTAGGTTTGTGACTAAGAAAAATATGGAAATCCTTACATTGGAGAAGCTGATACTGAGAAGATAATTTGACATTTGTGATGATCAGTTACAAGAATGTCTGTGTTTATTTTTTCCAAGAAGTCCTTCGCTATTCTGACTGAGGATAACTCAACCGCTTAGTCTGTTTTGTGCGATTTATCAAAACATTTTGCTCACTGATAGTTACTGGGGAATCGAGGCTGGCTGCATTTGCCGTGCTGCAGTGATGAGCAGGATGACGTTGTTTTTGACTTCAGACCCTGATAAGAGATCAAAAGAAAACCTCTCAAAAGGTATCATGGCAAAGACAGGCAAGAACGGTGGTGGTTCTGCGCACCGCAAAACAAAGCCTAGCAATAATCAATATTTTTATTACACAACTCAACTAGGTGACAATGTGTTATCCAATGTAATAATATTCAAGCCCATTCATCTGCACAGAAGACATACATTTTTACAACATGTCGAAGATGGTTTCAACTCTAAAACAAATTAAAGAATTTCCTAAAAAGCTGGGCTTTTTTTTGTTACTCAAGCAAGGAATAGACAGTGCATGTATTAGGGGCTATTTTCGGTTGGCAGTTAAAGAAGTATTTACAGAGGCAGGATAGTGTTATGTGCCTCTGACTCCTAATATTCTACAGTGTCCATATTCATTTATAATGAAGGGTTTGTGTGGCGGCTCGCGGTGTGTTAATAGTTTTGCACAAGAATGGTTCTGAGGGCACATAAGCTGTATCCGGCATGATTAGTCTGGTCTTTTCATCATTGGTTTTGATATTTTCCTTGGGATAGGGTTAGGGACAGTAGAAAAGCAGAGTATACTGACTCAACGGTAGTCGACATCCAAAACCACTTTATTTGGATGTAAGCCAAAACAGCTTTACCTAGTTCCCCATTACAACTGTCTCCATACCTATGCCAAGTCCAGCAGGCGGAGTTGAACTAATGAAAGATGTGTCACAAATAAATAAACAGTTGGATGTAACCAGAATGATCTTTTACGGTAGCTGAAAGAGCACATATTCATCCAAGTACCTAAGAATATTGTGACCAAAAGTGAAAAGGGTCCTCACAGTAATGAAGATACAGAGAATTCTCCTGAAATGTGGGTTGCTGAGCTGCCTTGCCAGACACGGAGCTTTAATGTTTCTGATTCCTCTCACTGCTCTCACAGCAGTGTTCCAGCCACAACGGGCAGCTGTCTAGCAAAAATAACTCTAAAACTATGCTACTGCTCAGCACCAATCTACAGACAGGACCCAGATGGCCAGGGCAAATCAAGCTTTAAACCCCAGACTGCACCTTTTGTAATATACCTTGGAGCAAACAGTTGAAAGGTCAGTTATGGAACAAAAAGCAAGTCCTAGACATGGGTCTCTTTCCCCTAACTTTCATGATATAGGCCTGGACCTTTACATTAGACACAGTTGTTTAAGTGAAACACAGGCTCTGCCTCTTAAGTGTGATTTTCTGTTCTGATCCCTAACATTGGCACCATGCTCTTCGCTGGAGTGGAGGAAACTCAGCCCCAACATGTATTCCCTCAACTCCTGCATCTCTGTGCTGGAATGGTGGTGGGAGACAGGCGTGTTGTTTGGCTCTGCAGTGGACACATCCTGAGGGTCTGTCCGTTGAGCTCTTAGGCTAGGTCACCCAGCCTTAATAGGGTTAAGGACACGGCATGCAGGGAGTTAAATAATAATTTGCATAAGTGTGGAAAAAAAAACCAGGAGAGAGATGATGGGCATGATGGGAGTGTGTGAATGTGTCCAGTGTGTTCAATACATTAAAGGCGCACTGTAGAGCATGTCCATTTTGAGCTCCCCGCAGCAAGTGTGTGTGGCCTGTGGATGGACAGTCCACGCACCCGTGGGTGGGTGTTATGTGCAATCTGTCTACGCTGCTCCCAGCACTGCAATGGGTGGCCGTGACACCAGTGCACTCCCACCACAGACTTTACGCTCTCAGACCACTCTCTCTTGCTTACGCCTCAGCAGTGCTCTCATCAAATAACTGCATCACCCCCCCTTCTATTTTCTGCTCTCTAGTCTCATTTCATCCTCTTCAACTCTTCTGTCTGCCTTCGCCTCTCCTCTCTCTGTCTCGTTCGCAGTGCTTGGGTACTGATTTGCAGCCTGAATGGACCAACAGAGCCAAGTGAACATCCTGCAATTAGGCCTTTGGAGCATACAAGCCGGGGAGATGGTGGAGTAGAATCGAGATAAGAGAGTTGGGAAGAGACAATCTCTGAGAATGAATTAGACAGGGTCAAAGCTCAGATGATGTGCTGAAATTCTCTGGGACCAGCAGGGCAAAAATGCATACAGATATGCAGCTCTTCCAGACCCTCCATCCAGACCTTTCTGATGTCTCACGGGGCAGACAGAAGAATGAAACCTAACTTCAAGTCATGCCTCTATCTGCCCGTTGAACACTGCTTCACTGCAGATTTACTGCCCGGTCACATGCTCACTGCAGGTTTAATGTAACTGAACTGTGAAATAAAGGACTAACTGTGCTCTTCTCTAGCAGATAAATGCGTAACACCAGAATAAAAGCTCATCAAAAGCAATAGACAGGGTGCTGTGCAGCATGACTGACTAATCATCTCATTCATGGTGACTGAGAAAAAAAACGTTGAAAATTAGACATTTCACTCTTACTGGGTGCATTCTGTCATTAGAGACAGTGAAGTTGTGTTCTTGGCAACCCAAGTGCTGATAACAGCACTGTGATTTTATTGAGCAAAATGATGACAGGAACATTTATGTCAGAAGATATTTGGTTTCCTCGCCCGATGTGAAGGAGAAGACAGAGTTATCCTGATTTATTAGGGTAAGGTGATTGGAATTGCTGGGCTTGGCGGCGGTTTGGGCAAGAGAGTGAGTGGACAGGTGGTTCTGTTCAAAAGACAAGTTTCACAGATGCTGAATTCCTGTTAGAGAGTTTGCTGAGCAAATAACACTTGCTACTCCTCAGATGCGTTGAACTCTATCAAACTGATTCACTAATAATTAGATATTATGTTCTGCTGGCCCTGTTTGCTTCTAGTTTCCTTGAAATTTGTTTGGACTGAAATCACTCTTAAATTCAGTTTTTGCTTGGTTGGGCGGCAAAACACATTGTTGCGGTGAAGCCATCGAACTGCTTGATAATACTCCGTGTATACTGCTGGGGGTCATGGCTTGTTAGTGTTGGCTCCATCATCTCTGTCTGGTTTTGAGCACGAGCATATGCATAGATCTTGAAACCAGCAGATGAGGCAGATGGAGGGAGGCTGAGTGCTGCACGCCTGTTTCTTCATTTGTTCTGATGTACAAAATTCTGTTTGAACCCATAATGGATGTTGAACAGATTTGAGCAAGAGTCCCTTCTACTGACACAAATTAGACAATTAATTTACCAATATTTGGATCAAAATATATCGCTTACCCACTAGTAATTACCGCATCTTTAATTGTATAGGTTATATTAATTTCAGCTTATTAGAACAATGCAGACAGATGGGCGTGGCATCTTTTATGCTCTTATAAAAGACACATGACTGGAACCATTGTCATGACTCTCTAATAACGCAGTGTTTTCTCTTGTATATCAAATTTCTTTGTCTGTCTCATTTTAATCTAAACTTCTTACATCCATATTTGGGGGTTGTTTTGGCAGAAATGAAATTGTGCTCATACCTGTGAGCTGTACCCCTCGGTAGGAAACTGGAAGCAATACCAGCAATGCGGCTGCTGCTGGTCATGAACTGGATTTATAATCTCAACTAATCGCCTTTTAACATAGCATTTAGTTAATTCGTTCCTTGACATTGTAAACATATTTCTAGATCATAAGATTAATCCTTTTTCAAGTTTAATCCCAGTCTTAAAATATTACAAAGCTAGCTTTTAAAGTACATTTCTACATAGCGTGGTTGTTGTTTTCCATCCCCTCCTTCCCAGGATTCCCCGTCTACTGACCTGGATGTGGTGGCCCTGCGGCGGGCAGGCTGCCTCCAGCTGATTGCATGGTTGCAGTCCCCTAGCAGGCCATGGATCACCTCAAGCCAGACTCTTGTTTGTGGTGCCTGCTTTCACCCTTCGGCTGTTCCTCGCTCCGACATCTGGTTGGTGGGACGGGGAGGGTGTGAACATTGAGAACAGGGCTATACCAATGACTTCAATCTAATGTGTGTTTTACTAAAAAAAACATCTGCAAGTAAATATCGTTCTGTCGACATACTGCATGAATGTTTTCCTTTGTTTTGTTTGTCTTGACACATGGGCGAGTGTGATGACTGCATTGGTTGTCTATATTAAGCTTTGCCTAAATTAATTAGACTAATTAATTATTAATTAAGTTCAGATTCACTCCAACTTCTTTGCACTGTAACTCTCTTGTTGTGCATATCGGGTCCTTCCTGTTATATATCAACTAGCTAATATCAGCTTTGGGTTTCAAGCATCCGATACAGCAACTTCGTTATTAGGCACAGTGTGTGTTGTGTAAGGCTAAATGACTTTATACACATACAGGCATACCTTTGGTCTCATCATGAGCTACATCAGATATATAAAACGGTTTAAGGAAGGGGCGTCTTCCTGTTAACTCTGTTTTCCGACCACAACGCTTAGTGGTGCGCATACCTGGTGGAGAAATACATTGGTGAGTTGAATAAACGTTAACTACTGTTAAGGGGATGAGTTCCTCTGGAAAATATCCTTTAACTACAGTGCAGGAGCAGTAGTCATTTGGTCTCTAGCTGGGTTTTGATTTTCAAAACGATACTGCACAAATGTCTCAATTCTGATACTTTCATCCTTGTCTGAGAGAAAAAATTTAAATACAAGTCTTTTGTAACTTTGTTTTTGTTTTAATAGATATTTCCTAATACTCATTGAATTTTCATTGTCAGGTGAGCACAAGGTTGGATGACTGCAATCCCTGTTGTTTAGCTATTTTATTGTTTTAAACAGACTATAAAGGGTGAAGGCTGCTTTACTTCATCTGTCTTTTATTTACAGGATCCCTGTTGTATACTTCTAACTTCACCTGGAACTCCCAAGCTATCTTGGGTTGGAGATCTTGAGCAGCCTTGGTTTCCTGAATCTTCTTCCCAAGCTTGTCTGCTATATCTTCCTGAGAACACTACAGGAGGAAAGCAGAGACACACTTCTTGGAGCATTTTAAAGAAAAAAAAAAACACTGTTTGTCTCACAGGTCTGTGTGTCTCCTGCTTGCAGAACGAAGTTGAGGCCACTCTGTGAATCAAGCTGACTGCAAGTCTTATCCTCCTTGGCTCTGTCCGGGTTTTATTTATTGAGACTGTGGACATGTAAACAATACATAAGAACACATGTCTGATGACATTGCTGTTTGATTTGCACAAGGCGTAGCAGAAGAGGCGGGCGCGCAGTTTGGCTCGGTGGCGGGTCCGTGGTGGCAGTGCGGGTGATACCCAGCTGAAACCATATGCGATGTGGCGTCGCCATGATATCACAGGCGTGGATATGGCGTCCCAAGCGGCGTGGAGTGGGAGTCTCAACCTCAAATCTCTCACCCTGTACTGGACGGGCGCATCTGGTCGGCAGCTGGGCGGTTTTCCATATTGACTCACTGTAAGGAGAAAAGAGGAAATAAGCTTTTGTATTTAAAGTAAATTCACCGTGTTTCTGAGGGACACGGTGACACCACGTTATCAAGCAGGGTTTGATTGAGGAAAGACTTGGTTGGCAGCTACTTGAAGACATTTTGCTCCTCTCCTCCTAAAAGTTTGCTAGTTTCTGACTGACTAATTGCAGGAGATCTAGGTATTTAACGTCTCCATCCATCCATCCATCCGTCATCACCCGTCACTCTGTCTCCGTCTATATTTAACTGCCGCCTCTGGGTCTGGTCAGGGGTGGGCAGGCTAAGCATTGTATTCCCAGGCGTCCCTCTCCCCAGCAACACTTTCCAGCTCTTCCCTGGGGATCCTCCAGCGAGTTCTAGGTCTGCAGGTCTCCTCCCAGTTGGGCGATACCTGGAAAACCTCCTGTGAGGTGCGGGAGGCGTCTGGCGTGAATCCCAGACGCGTCAACTGTGGCTCTTTTGGCATAGGAACAGCGGTACTCGAACACTCCGCCTCGATTCTGAACTCTTACCCCTATCTAAGGCTGAGCCCAGTTACCCTATGGAGGAAACTCATTTGTTTGTATCACGTCTCATGCTTTTGGTCACTACTGCAGTTCATGACCATAGGTGAGGTGGAGCATTAGTTGACTGGTGGTATGCCTGGCTAGATGTATTCTGCATTACTGCTCACGCTGCAATCCGCCTGTCAATCTCCCTTGACTGGTACCTAAATGTGAAACCCAAGACCCCCAAGATACCTGAACTCCCTTTACTTGGGGCAGCAACAATCCATCTTTCATCATTCTTTCTCTGTGGGGGTCGTTATCAAGCCCTAATATCACTTCAATTGTGTTGATTACCTGGCTGTCCTTGTGGTCATTGGTCATATGGTGACCTGGGGCCAGGTGTGAATGAACATGTTGCTGGTGGGATAAAGACTGGTTTATCGAGCACAATGGAAGGATCATGTTGGGTGGAAGCGGAGGCCATGTTGAACCATTACTTTTAATGAAATTTCTACCCAACACAGCCAGAAGATGTCAGAGGAGATGGTGTGTACATTGAGATTTCTGTGCCCTGCGTCCACTAGAGACCTGTCCCAGGCTGAACAAGTGGACCTATTGTTCCCAATAGCCTTTGTTGCTACAACATGGAGAGTAACATTTCTAGAGAGGTGTACTCCCAAGTGTAGGGTATGCAACTACACTGTAACACGGCTTTGATTTGACACACAGAAGTGTAAATGAAAAGCTTAAGTGGTGTGTCCTGTTGAGGATGATTTCTCTTCTTGAGCAATAGATGGCCTCCTTCAGTCCTTTTTCAAACCACCTGTCTAAAAGACTTTCCCCTTTTCCTTCAGGGTAGGTAAACTTTTTCCATACCGTTGCAGCGTGGTGGCTTTCCTTTTCCCCCTCAGGTGTGGAAATGCAACATCATTTCCTCGGGTATGGGTAGCTTTCCTTTTCCCTGGGTGTAGGTAAACTTTTTTTTCTTTAGGTGTAGGTAAACATTTCCCTTTCCCATCAGATGTAGATGAAGTGATGAGTCTTGGCAGAAACACATAGCTCAACCCCTGCCAAAGTGGGCAGTGTTTGTTTAATGGTTGTTTATAAAACCGTAAACTGTTACCTGTTGTAAGCCAGGAGCACTATTGCAACAACCATTTTAACAGCCAGGAGCATGCGCAGACAAGTGACATCAGTGGCTTTCAGCGTTAGAAGTTAGTACACAGTTATACGCGGTCGGTCGGGCAGAAGAAGCCCTCTGGATGAGGTGGCGTCTTCAGTATACAGCCAGGTCGGTTTCTCGATTCGGCCCGCTTCTTGGATAACCATGACCTGGATGACTGAGAATCTTCTGAACACTGACATCGAAGCGGCTGATGAACGGGTGGTGTTTTCCGGGTATATGATGTCTGATAAGAAAGAATAACTCAAAAACTGACAGAGGGCAATGATGGTTTTCTGTTTTTGGCGCGAACATCGAGTTAAATCATAGCAAAACTGAACAATTCAGCTTGAAGCCCCCCAAAGACCTGACTGTCTGGAAAACCAGTTATATAATAAATGAATTAGAAACACTCACTGAGCAAGTCTTTCTCTAAGAAAAAGTAAGAAAGATTTTGGGATGAAACAGACATGTTCTAGTAGAATACAGTATAAATGCAATCTAATACTACAGTACAACTATATAATCTGTGGCTCATCTTTTATAACTGTCTACTAAAATTGTTCAACTCCGTAATCTTCTGAAAATTTGGTTTCTGCAGGGTTACTGTATTGGTTTGTTTTGGATGGTGTGAAGGGTGCCTAATAACACCCAGTAAGTCAGTGAATTTGCCTACATATGACGATAAAACTTACTTTTACTTCTATCTTGCACCTTCAGTAACATATTAATGCATCAAGCAACTGCGATGCCAACTGCGGTTGATGAACTTTAAGCTGGTAAGCTTCTCCTTCCTGTAAGCCAGCTCCTGAGCTGGGCTTGGGCACAACAGCAGAGCATTAAAGAAGAGTAGAAAAGAATTTTGTAAGCTCATTAAAAAGCTTGAGGTCCCAATGCAGTTGGTGAATACGGTACTGGTGGCAACACAAGGTCTTTTCCATCGTTTTACCACCTCAGCCTCCTCTACCCTGAAGGCAGGAGAGATGGAAATATCACCCCTCCTGTAAACAAATTAGATGCTGGCAAAAATATTTATACTGTGAAAATTCATGTCGGTTAATATGCTAGATAAATATAAATCAATCTTCTTTTACATACTCGCGGACAGTTTTTGCACAGATGTGGCGATTGGTGTGGTTTAAAAATCATTCTTTATGGTTTAAGAACATGACCAAACATTTTGCAGTATGGAACGACTACTAATTTGAGGTAGAAAACAATTATATTAAGAAAATCTAACTAGTGTCAAAACATAACTTACAAGCCATCCCCTCTTCCTGCTGGCGTGATTGACAGTTTTGTGATTAATTTTATGCTGCTTTGTCTGGCATGAGTGGTATACTGAACATTTATTGACAATTTGTTATATTTCTATGGAGAAAAACTATATAACCATTCTATGGGATGTGAAATGATATTATTGTTAATGACTTAAAACAAAGGGTTGGGGTTGGTTAGTTTTTTTTTTTTCTACAACTGACGGGTTCTTCATCTTTCATTTTAAATTCTTTTGGCGTGAGTCGGTTGTTGGTCTCAGTCAGAAGGCTAGTATTTCAGACAGATGACTTACGTGACTGAGAACAATACTGGCTGGTTGCTTGGTCTGTCATTGTCCCGGGGAACTGATCTTGCACAAGAGGGCCAGTAATGGTTGAGTCGGTTTTCTTGACAGTGATAAAACTGATTTATCTGTTTCCCCCCTCAGTTGTACCTTAATTCATCTGTGGCTGTACACTCAATGAAGGTTCTTTGTGCTGGGGCGTTTTGGGGTGGTTGCGGAGCAGAGGGGCAGCGACGTTATCTTTAAGGTTTATTTTCCCTCTTTATCTTCTCAAACTTTGGCTCCTCTATATATTATGAATTTTTGTACTTTGTTGGCATTTTTGTTTTGTTTAACCTTGAGGCTTTGTTGCTTGGAACCTGAAAAAAACATATCTTTGTCTAGATATGGGGGTAGTAAACTAAAGTCTGGCAAATGCAGGTTTTATAATACAAATTAACGAAATGGCTTGAAATGAAGACAGAGACAGTACTCACCATTGATGATAGGGGGCATGGACAGGACAATGCCGTTGCTGTCATAGATGATAGGGTACACGGAAACGTAACAATGGTAATATTTTCAAGGTAACAATGTAATGCTGGCAAGAGGAACAATATTGATTTGTAAACAGAAAAAAGATGCTCATCCACTGCAACCAGCGTCCCTGGTTTAATGGCGATTGTGCCTTGTAGAGGCTCATGAGCTGGGTGGCGATCCTGTTCTTTGGTCTGGTTGAGGGTTAAAGCAGATATTCTGGAGGTTTGAAACATGTGTGAAAGGATAGATGTCTTCGTGTCCAGGTCATGGAATTCGATCGCCACAAGACTCTTCCTTCACAAAACACAGTTATTAGTTGGATATGATGAATTTTCTTGGCAAAACTATTTTAAGGGATAACAGGGTGTGTTTTTTACCCCAATTAGCCAGACACAAACTGATAATAACAGCGCAACATTAATCATTTGCAGTAAACAGTCTACACTACACTGGCCATTTTGGTTGGCAGTGGGCTCGACAGAAGTGGACATAAACGTATCAACTTCTGAGAGACAGCGACGCGTGGTAGTATGTTTTTTCTTTCTTAAATGCGTTTCTATACAATAAAGATAAAATAAATGTTAAATAAAGTTTTGTCCTTAAAATAGCAACATATTACCTTTCTTGACGGTTCAGGGGAAAAAACCCAATGCCTGTTCTCACGCAATGACAGGTTAATAAAGTCACTGAACATTATGTAGATGAGGTCCCAGGTAAGTTCTGTTAATTAGGGAGGGAATTGATAACCAATGGCATTGTCGATTGGACTTATTGGATTCTGATCGGTTTCTTATGTGGAAAAAAATGGCTTCATGGGTTTTCGGTGTCAATGCAGCTTTTGTTTGTATACGGACTGAAGACAGACTAGCAACAGTCTGACCAATCTGTCAGTATCTGAAATGGATGAAAATAGAATAACCTTGTTTGCTTATTCGTTTTTCCTTTAGGTTTGCTTGTTAAATGAAAAAAAATCTGCTAAGCCTGCCTGGAAAACTTAATGTTATTACAGGATATTTACCTAAGCTGATGGAAGTGCTGCTGGCTTGAAAAATGTAGTTGTGCGGTTGGTGTCGTAGATGTTTCGCTTCATATTACCAGTGTTTTCCGTCTGCACTTGAGTACAATTTATACATTCTACAACTAACTTTATTGTCATCTTTCTTCGTGAAGTAGGCGCCATTTCTCCCCCTCCGCTATGACTCCCTCTGTTTGATGCGATGAATCAGCGTAGGCTCAGGGGCATGATTCACATGTTTCAGACAACTTGGAACTGGCTCTTATTTCCACATCCCTACTATTGAATCTATCGCATGCCTCCCAATTTCTACAAACCGTTAATAGTGGCTGGCATTGATATAAAAACTGCAAAAGGTTGTAGTTCTGTGATTTGCTGGTTTTCATCACTGTAAACTGAGGATCAGGACATCTGATGATGCAAACTGCTCTGGGAAAATGTGATGGGCATTTTCACTCTTTTTATGACATTTTGTCACTAGAAACGGTGATTGATTGATTGATTTATCAAGAAAGTCTACAGATTAGTCAGTAGTGGAAAAAACTCTCCGCCTTGCTCGGTGCCTACAATTGCCAGTAACACAAGTGCTTTACATGTAGTGACTGGAACATCCCAGAAAAAGCTGACTTTGCTGAGTTTTCATGCTCTATGGACTCTGGATTTTATAGTATGGCATCTCTAACAGATGAAATGTCTTGTTGATAAGTACAAGTAAAACCCTTAACAATGAGAGGTTAACTCAAAAGCATTAATGTATGTGTCTGAAATGTAGAACTGTGTTGCATCTGTGAGGTTACCTCAAAATGACAACAGTGTGTAAAACACAGTTAAATCAGTCGTGTGATAAGCATTGCACAAGGAACTAATACATTTCCTGCGGTTGCTCCCAGGTATGCTGTTGCACTTCAGTCTTAGCTAGTACGACCTGCAGATGTTTTGGTGAGTTTCTCCTGCAGCTCGTGGAGAAAGCTGTCATAACAGCACAACCTCTCGTGAAGGTGATGTTCCTCCAGCACTGCTGTTTTCACAGCATAGGGCCCGCTTTTTGCTGCATCTGCACAGGAAAAAATAGACTGATTACCACAGTAAAATACATCTTTAGTTGATTTGCAAAACAAACTGATATTTAGCGTTGAATGCAAACTGTTCGGCATTCAATTGTTGGTGATTCCCTTGTAGTGATGATCAGCTGCAGCGATACATTGACTGGGCTGGCCTTTGCGATCTGCTGCTTGAGTACCTCCAGCCTGCAACACAAATACAATCTCTGTAGCAACAATGTGTAGCGGCGTGGCTTTACTGTCAGTGGGACACTCTTGGTGTGTAAAACCATCAATTTTGTCCATGTAGAGCAGTATAACCCATTCTATCAAGCGAAACACAACTCACTTATTCTTGAGACCTGCGGTCACGGACCGGCCTCCGGGCAAGCGGTCATGATTTGGCTGGTGATCTTGTACAGGTGATGTGGTGCTCCTGATGCCTTGAGTCGCCTGCTCTCGGACTGATTATCTCCTTCTCTGATGTCTGTCGTGGAGGCAGAGCAAAGTGATTTCAAAATTCCAGACACAAATGACAGGATCACAGAAGCTTTCTCTGAAGCAAGCACAGGCTGCTGGTGTGCCTGATTCCAACCCTGCTATGACAGGTCATAAGGTACACCGGGAAAGTCCACCTGTGATCACTTATTGCTTAATAGGAAAAACGTGATCACGTTTGAAGTCATTTACTCACTATTTCATCCAGCTCAGTCCAAATTCAAAGCACGGCTCGTCAAACAACAAATGGCTGAGAGCAAAAACAGCCACAATTAAAAACAGCGTTGTAACCACGGATTTAAATTCTAACCTGTCGTTTTCCCCATCGCGGCTACTGAACAGCCTCAGTTCGTATTTAAATGATAGGACCGAAATGATGCAATCACGTTGTATCCAGCTCAGAGATGTCACTATTATCTTCTCAACAGAAAACCCAGCAGAGAAAATGAGCTGATATTATAACCAATATATGGGACCAACCATTAAGCTTTTTATTCAAGATGATGCGGTTTGCCGGGTGCCTCATAAATATTAGCCGTGTGTGACAGCTGCGCGCGATTGCCCAACTAACAGGCGGTAGGTTTCGGAACAGTCCCCTGACTTTCTTGTCTTTGGAAGCCAAAGAAGACAGTTGATAAACAGACAGAAAAATTCTCCTTTGGCGGAAAATATATTATATATGACTTGCTGTACGTTCTGCGGGGCTTTAAGAAGGTCCTTTTGACTCCGACAGTCGGCATGTTTGCCTTTGTCCTCCTCAGCCCAGCGGAAGGACCCCACTAACCAGTTGCAGCTGCCTGGGCGGTGCCTGATTGAAAGAAAGCGGTTGCGTGGGAAGCATTATATCCGCCGTCTATAACTGGATACAGTGTTATCCATTTGTGAGTTAAATAATAAATTCCATCGAATTAGGTTCCCACGAGTCTGTGCAATTATTATAATTTATTACCTTAATAATTAGAATTGCTGTGTACATATTGAAGTTCCAAAATATATAAATGAAACTGAGATTGGCTTAATTACATATATTTTCAGTATTACGCCTTATGATTGTTTGTTTGTTGTTGGGGTTAAGGTTTTAATAAATACATTTTATTTCATATAAGCATAATAAAATGTTTTAAATTTAAACTATTTGCTTTTTGAACAAACAATTCCGCTATTAGGTCCAAAACAATAAATGTACATGTATCGATTATACGGCAAATGTAGAAAATTGGGAAGAATAGGGAAAGACATACTGGAAACTTAATGCAGGACAATAGGTTGAAAGTCTGACCAAGGTTCATAACGTAACTATTTGGAGACTTGTCATTTTAAAATATTTAGTTCCATTCAATTGCTGTGACTGATATACAGTTAAGTATATGTGGACAGCGTTGACCGTGTGACGCTTCGCATGGTCATTGATGAAACATTTGGTTTCAAACAAACTGAAATAGAAAAAATAGAAATCTAATAGTTGTCTAAAGAACATGAGAAGGAAGCATCTGTGTGCTAATTGAATAGATGGTGAGAATGAAGAATAGAGAAAAACTTATCTCTTTGATTTCTATAGCGCTAAAAACGGTGTAGTTAATTTGAAGGAATGCTTGAGGTCGTCTATTTCCTTGATGATTTAAAGCGGATGACTAATTTGCCCAGATGTTGAAGATAAATTATAGATTCATATTGTCCTACTGGTAATCAAATAGTGGGAGGAGGGGTGTGGATCACGGTACTTTGAACAGTGAGAGAGAGACAGTGGGCAGCGGGCTCCTTTTCCAATGATTAGCCTGTCAGTGGTCCGTCTGCCTGTCTGCACTGTCTCACCAAAGTGCTGCTGGGCACTGCAGTGGTCATCACCTTGCCCTATGTTGATTATTCTCTTTGGTAATGTTAATTTATATTCTAATTACTTTGCTCGTAATATGGTTCAAGTCAGTCTACAATAGAGATATTAATTACCTCATGGCTGGTGATATCTAAATTACATTTTCTGATCCTCGATCTGGTAGCCTTCAATAATAATTGTTTTGATTCGTGTCTTTGTATATATGTGTGTTTTGATGGTGAGGCTTTGCATCTGATCAAAGCAGATGATTTTCATTGTACAGTGCCAAGTCAAAAACTAGGGCTGACGACTGACGACTTCTCCTTGACGTGGGCTTGGAACCTGAGGCAAGTTTAAATTTTAGGGCTTTTTGGGTGCTTGTTTCCTGTTAAAACATCCTCATTGCTACTGAGTAAGACGACGATTGGCGGTGTTGTACACGCATGCAGGTGCTGTGTGTGTGGCCATGTGAGAGAGAAAGTACTTTTGGCTGGCCTCTTCTCCTTCTGATAAGAGGTAATAACCCAGGCAGTGCCGCAGGCCCTTACTTCATCTAGATCCGGCCCTGGCATGGGTTAATCATAGCCTAAGCGCCCCCAGCACTGGGCTCAGATGGAGGCACGGTATGGACTGGACGTTGCAGAGCTGATGGTGGGTGCCAGAGGCGTGCTGTGGGCAGTGAGGCTGCGTTGAGGTTGTGCAGTCTGCTCACTACGCTGCCGTGAACTGGATAAACAAACAGGCGGACAGAACATTCACCAGTAAGATTTCCTGTCGTTCAAATTTGATGCCCAGATGTTGGGGATTGCACCACAGTTATTTCTTCGATCGTGGACCTCTGAGACGCTCTACAAGTATTCTTTTTGGGGTTTATTTGTCCTGAATAGCACTGATTACTTGCTAGCTAAAATGTCTTATTAACTGGTGAAGATACTTGAAGGTGGGAGATAGCTAATGTAATTCTGTTTTTTAACCAGTTGAAAACTTTGGTGTGTCCATGGCCACCGTTTAAGTGAAATTATATCTCAGCTGCTATCTCAAGTGTATTTCTTCTAACTCAGCTTTCTTTCTGTAGATGGCACCCTTCTTGATCTGTGGTTAATTTTGATGATGACATTCGTTTCAGTGTTATGGTTGTTTGTCCTGTCTTGTAGTCAGAAATATTTTGCCCGTGTTTGTTTAGGTATTCGACCAGAGGATTTCTGTCACCATGGTCAAAGAATCAGCGCGCCGTGCGGTCGGTATCACGTGTCGCTGCAGGGCCGCATGCCCACAATAGCATTGTGGTGATAAACGTGTCTTTTGTTCTGTTTAATGGCGTAAAAGGTAACTCTGCTGCTGTAACAATATTTTGCCTCTCATTCACGCTCGGAGGAGCTTTCTGGCTGTCAGCTCACTTTGGCTGGGTATCAGGCATTTGTTGTGAGCTAAACTGACTTTCATCTTTAGCTTTTGCCTCAAGCTACTCTGCTGTTTTAGCTACGATGGAGCTAGCGAGGCAACAGTGGTAGTAATAGATTTTTCATTCGTCGGACTGGTTTGGGGTTGTGTGGCTGCCGCTGGCTGCTGTTCAAATCAAGTCAAGGCATTAAAGGCTGTGGTGGAAGGGCAGGTTGAACAGCATGTCAGCAAATGGTTATATCACCATCTTTTTCCCCATGGCTTTGCGGTCTGATCCTAGTCAACGTTGTTTTGTTGTTTCTTGCATCACTAAACTCCTTCAGTTGTTTTTAAGCTTTGATTTATGTCACCCCTATTTAAGTGTATTACTTCATGTAAAATTGTCCATTGCCTGTGATATGCTTACTATACACCTCCCTCTTTGATTTGACAAACCTTTTTGAGTCAGGACTGAATCTGTGTGTTGGTGATTCTTTTATTCTCCATGTTGGGGTTTCTAGACTGTGGCGATTGTAAACAAAACCCCACTGTGATCATGAGGCAATGGTTCCTTTTATAAACCCTACTCTTGCTGGGACATTCAGGTCGTCGGTGCCACGATGCTCACTAAGCGCCTTATTGCACTCAAAGTGCCAGTTCATGCTCTGAGTATTACACACTGTGGCTGCGCAGTGGGTGGGGTGCAGTTAACTTCGCCTTGTGTGCTGCTGTGGTGCTGAAATTAGGGTCTTAACCTTTTTGCTGAGACAGAAAGGGTTAATAGCATGATGTGCGTGTGGTTTGGGTTTGAAGCGCATTGGCGTATGGGCTAATATCTGGCGGTAAAATAGCTAATGATTTGGTTTAGGAGGATCTGTGTCTGCATTCATGCATAAATTCTTAAAACTCAGGGCCATCTCCTGAGATTTTAGACTCCTCTCTTGCTGACATGTGGACCCTCTTTCTGGCCTTGTGAAATCTGACTGGTGTGGTGCTGGCCTGCCTGCCTTGTCAAGGTGTAATGCTGCAAACAATTGGTTCAT
>BRZM01000618.1:200358-214571 GCA_033238685.1 Lates japonicus
CAAATATGAGTTGTTAAATGACGGAGGAGAAGAGGCAAGCAGAGAGATCGCTTTACAATTGATATAGACACAGAGTTTATGACAGGGTTACATCTCAAACATGGAGCATTTCGCTCATTGCGGTGAAGGCAGAACGGAGTATTGCCGCAGACCATTGCCCGCTTCACACCGGGATTACTGAGCCCGCTTTATACAGACAACAAATGTTCAGGCGCTGCATCATCACACAGACAGAATTCTGCGAGACATTCGCCCAGCAGCTCACCGCAGCTGTCAGCCAACGAGACCTTGAGGGTCGATGGATACTCCACAGACTACGGTCGCTCAACTGATTAAGACCAAAGAAGCCCTGAAAACCGGAATTGCGAGCCACAAGACAACAGCAGTTACACGGCTGCTGCATTGCTGTTTATTACCGGCACAGTGATTGCGCGCAGTGGCCCGATGATAGCAACAATGACGATTGCTGCATGCGATATGTCCACTGGTTGAACATAGCCCGAAACACACACATGCACAGCGCACACAGGTTACTGGCCCGCGTTTGAGTTCACTGCCTGCCTTTCAGAAACATCAGACATGCACCTCTCACCCTCTCGCCATCGGCCTCATCATTCTTCTCCCCCGTTTCATTTGGTGCTTAATTTCGTTTACTGGCATTCTCTGCACTATAAAGAGCCCGCCTGGGTTGCTTTAAAGACGTTTACGCTTGTGTGCCATATTTTTCGAGCTCAACATCGGAAAGACAGATCAGCATTACGAGAAATGAAGGGTTACGACAATCGTGCGATTTAATGAATTTAGTACGCTGCGGATGTTCATAGAAAGCATTTTGGTACAGAATATGTTATTAAAAGAGTCTTCGTAGCAGAAAGCGTTGCCGATTTGATGATATCAGAATAAGAACAAAAGGTTTGTCAAAAGGAACAGTTTGCTATTTTCTTATGGTAGTATCTCTGTTATTAATGCCTCAACTCCAAATGAATCAACAGCAGTTACAGTTGTTATTGAGTGCATTAAACAACAGAATTAATATCGCTATAAGCAAAATACAAAATATTCCTAAATAAAATACTTTTTCCTGTTTTTCCTGTTTCTTATTCCACAGTGTCAAAGAATAAGTCAGCAGCTTTCTGCCCTAAGGGATTCCCTGCTGGTTTACTCTTTAATATGTTCTGTACCAAAGAGTGCTTTCTCTACTATGAACATCCACAGCAGTACTTTAAGTTCATTAAATCTTTTTGATTGTCCTTGAAGAACCCTTCATTTCCTCTGTGTGCTTTGGTCTATGCTCCATTAAACTGTCGAGGCTGGGAAAATACGTTGCAAGCACAAGCCAATAAAGCGTCTTTATAAAGCAACCAGGGCAGTGGATAACACATAGTGCAGGGTGCGGGGGGGGTAGAGGACAGGAGTTAAAGGCTGGAAGGAGTGATGGGGGAAGAGACGGAGGGGAGGAGAGAATGAGAGAAATGAGGGGTGATGGCGTCAGAGGAGGGGTGAGAGAGTCTACGTGAGCATCTGATGTTGACAGAGGCATCAAGGAGTCAGCCAAAGGCCCCCAGTGAACTCAAACACTTGGTGTGTGTGTGTGTGTGTGTGTGTGTGCGCGTGTGCATGTGTGTTTCTGTGTTTGTGTTTGTGAGTGGACATTGTATATCCACTGTGTATTGGCTCACTGTCAAAAGGCAAAAGTCCTCATCATTTGTTGCTATCATGAATTTTCTGCACTTGTCTGTATGTGAGTGAAATAAACAGCAATTACACAGCATATATTCTCTTAATACTGCTGTTGTCTTGTGAAACCCTCATAATTCCAGTTTTTCCAGGCTGCTTTTTAGGTCTTAATGTCAGTTGAAGGATTACATAGTCCCCCATGGAGTCAAAAAAGTTAAACTCTTGGGAACCTTTCAAGATCTCGTTTGTTGAACTGAAAATGCAGTGTGACACTAGGCTGAATGTCTCACAAATTCCTTGTCTGGTGCTGATGAGTGCAGCCTGGACATTTGTTAGGTTGTCTGTATAAAATGACTAAAGATGCAAGTAGTGTTTGATTGTGTGTGTATGTAAAGCTGGAGCCCAATCTGTGTTTAGATCTCACGGCTTGAGGTGTCATGGCCCTCGTTCACACGCTCACACAGTAGCAGAGCAGGAAGTATTGGAGCTCCATGACGCTAAAAGGAGATGTAACTAAGCCCTGTCCCATAAACTCCTGTGTCTGTATCTGAATGGGGTTATGGGCTGTGTTCTATATTGCTCTCTCTCCTCTTCTTCCACTTTCACCCCTTTTCTCCTCCTCCGTCTGTTTTTTTTTTTTTTTTTTTTTTTTCCTCAGATATGGGGGTTGACCTGAAGCGACTTTGCTCCTGGTGCTCTGATCTTTGAGCAACCACGCACAAGCAGAAAACAAACACTAATTCACACAGCACAAGCCGTGTATTTAAGGAAATCAGCCAACTGTTCATCTGCCTGATTCAGCTCAACAGATGACACTGATTTATCTCATCATAAAGTGACTTTACATTAATAACATTACAACAACAGTGTCAGGAAAGATCTTTTGATTTGTGGCAGTCAGTCATATTAAGTAGGGATGTGAGAGGAAAACGTATCAGGCTGATGTTAGTTTGATAACCACCAGCTGGACACAGTGTATCTCTACTGTTAGCATGCCTCTCATTTTTAGATTTATAAGCTGTATCAACATTTATTTCATGAGTTGGCAAACTACAAAAATGCTAATATCAAGTGCCTGTGCATTGGAAGCCCACAGCATGTCTTTACACTCTAACCTTGCATATCTTTGGTCTGGGAAGTCTTAATACTCCAGCACTCAGTGATATCCATCATCAGTGTTGGACCTCGCTAATGCTCTTGTGACTCAGAGGGAGCAAATCACTGCAGCCAGGTTCCAAAATCTGGTGAAAAACCTGGAACCAGAAGAGTGGAGGCTGCTGTAGTAAGAAGTTAATGCCTGTAGTTTGGGAAAGTCACATTGAACAGTACGCCAGATATAGCGTTCAGGTGTGCATAGTCTATGTCTTTTGTAAAATGTGATAAAAATGTCACTACAATTAAGTGAGTCAGAAACGCAGTTCAGTATTGATGCAGTGTAATCAATCTGTATCATATCTACCACATCACAAGACACTGACTAGTCAATATGATTAAAAAAGAATCAAACACAAACCGTAGCTCTTGCTATATGATGCTCACAGTGGTTGTGTATGCAGTGTGTGATGATGCTGCATCAAACATATGCCTTAGTCGCCGCACACCTCATACCAATGTTTATATCACAGAAGAGTGCTTATCAGGCAGAGAGGCTTGTGTCCATTGGCTCAGAGGGGCTGAGCTGAGGCCTCTGGAGTGCCTGATGATGTCCTGTTGTGGAGGCCGACCAAGCGGCTGAAGCGTGTAGACAGAGTGCAAGTACATTATCCATCTTCATATTCACTGTCTCTATGTGGCGACCTATGCACTCAAACACAGGCTTGCAGCCTAAACATCTCTTTATTCACTAATGTAGTTTACTGTCCTCTGTATCTGTTTATATATTTCCATTATCATGTACTGAACTTGTCAACTATCAGTGGCAAACCCTGTACATTATTGTACTCAGTATAAAGGTTTCAACACAACACCCTGAAAGAACAGTTTCAAACTGTACCAAAAGTAGAGTCAACACATAAACAGCTCTCACGGCAGTCTTAACAAACTTTTTTTTTCTATTTACTCATTTATTCTCAGCCAATCTCTTTACTGACTGCATCTTCAAGCCTTCGTGTCAAAGGCCTATATTACTTTTTAAAAACTCAGTGTTCTTTATTATAGAATGACCACTTAAACTGTAATTATAATATTACCATCAGGACTTAGTTTAGTGACACTTCCCTTGAATTGGCACTGACATCTAGCCTACATTTTAGGAAATGGCATGCAGATGTAGAGTAATTCTCAAAAGCAAAGATTAGATGTGCCAGATTACAAAATGACAACAAGCTGTTTATTCCAAGGAGTGTGACTTATACCCACCAATGAGTATTCTCATGAAAACATTTTGTTGCAGAGTCTATTAGTCAGGTTTGATTTTTGTCTTTTTGAAATTTAAAATTGCAATATTATAGCAGAATTACAAAAAATATTTTTGAAAAATACATATTTATTTATTTGGTAAAACGTTAGTAAGTACAGCTTTTACCTCTAGTACAAGATCCTTCATAAGCACGTTTGAACTCACAGAGAGAGAGGACCTCTTTAATTCAGTATAATTTTCCCCAAAAGGACTGAGACTGTATTACTTTGTGAGTTTAATTTGGTCAGTCTTGATATGACTGACATAACTGAATATTTATGATTCAGTAATTTTTGGTAATAGTTTTTTTCACGTGTGTGTGTGCAGTGGTTACCCTTTACTCTACACTGGGAGGTCCAGCCATCGCTCATGGGCTGAACGAGGCTCAGGTCACCCACGTTATCACCAGCAGAGAGCTCCTGGAGACCAAACTCAAGGTTAGAACACACACAAACATATCAAAAATGTAATAAGATTCTCCACAAATCTGGTAATACATTTTTAGTGGGTTTTGAGGGTTGAAAGAGAAGGTTATTTGTTAATAAATGCTGTAGCTATACCAGTGTCAACAATGGACTTACAAAAAGTCCAAAACTGATATAAATCGGGGTTCTAAACAAAAGGTTACATTTTGAGAGATACATTTCTTCACCTCAGTCTATAAAGGTTGTTACACTTGTTACCATATAAACTAAGTTGAGGAAAGTTTAGCTTTCACTACATCACTGATGTAAAGTCTGTCAGTCGTTCCAGACTTTTTAAATATTTCTTGTCTAGAACAATAATATTAAGGCAGCTCTAGGCCACTGTTATCTATCAAAGAGAATCTGAACTGTTGGAACAGTGCTGATTAAAGAGGAGGAGAGGAGCAGTGTGTCACCATAGAGATATAAACATAAAGAGAGGTGCACATGCTGTGTGTTATGGGCTTAGGGTTTGGACTGGTTCAATCCCCAAAGACAAGTGCTGCTCTGGCATTTCATCTCTCCTTTTATCAAGGTGGGATAAACAGAGCTCCTCTGCTCACTCTCACACATCCCCTCAGACCAAATACTGATGAAGACGATGTGCATGGGATTTCTAGTTACTTGTCCAAGAAGAAACCTGGTTTTCATCTTGTGTTAGTGTATACAGAGCACTTGTATGCTTGTCGTCATGTTTGTTCTCAAGCTTACATTTGTGTGTGTGTGTGTGTGTGTGTGTGTGTGTGTGTCAGGCTATCCTAAATGAAGTTCCAAGGCTGCAGCATATCATTGTAGTGGATGACACACCAACCTCATGGCCCGGCTATCCACGTGGCATCACCGTCCACAACATGGCTGCTGTGCAGAAACTGGGGGCCAAGCCTGAGAATGGTAAGCTTGCGCAACATGTCATTTCTAACCCACCTACAACTATTTAATTGCAGAGCATTTAGTGTCTTGTTGTGTCCTAAATGATATAGCTTGTCCATCAAAAATTCCACAAGATTAAACTAAGGCATATAACTTAAAGTGAAGAAACATGCTTGAATTAACGTTAAGCATGTAAAACATATTTGTAACCTGGGAAGACACTTGACTCATCTTGAGTAATGAATACTAAATAGTTATATCATGTTTTCTGTGGCTGTGAAGGCACTATCTGAAGCCATTAGGGTTATTGGCTTGCATCCATGATATAATTTAATTTAGACACTAGAGTGAGTTACTAAGGGGGTGCACATAGAGAATGAACAGGAGAGGACTAAGCATCAAACCCTGGGGGACGCCTTGGGACAGAAGAGTGGTGGAGGAGGTGAAGTTAGTGATGCTGATGAACTGTTGCCTGTCTGTGGGATATGACTTCAGCTGGAAGAGGGCAGTACTGGGAGTTAGGAGTTAGATTCAGAGGTTTGGTTCAAAAGCAACAGTGAGAGCTGATCCTCTGCTGTGTTGCAAATCCAGACATCCATACTAGCAACTAAAAGTTAGAGTACGTCACTGCTGGTCCTGATTTAGACCATTCTTTTCTAGATCCCCCCTCACAAATCAGGTTCTGTAGCCAGCAGTTCAGAACCTGTAGTAGTAGTTTTTGCTTACTTATGCCCTCCTCAGGCAGGCCATCTTTGTCTGGTGGATCTTCAGACCTCTCAGGCTGCTGTACACCTTGCCACAGATGCAGACTACACTCATTTTGGATTAATTGACAGTACTAAAAAATAGAATTTATAGATTATGTTGAGTATGTATGTGTGAGAATTTATTCTATTGGTGTTTTGATATTTTTTATACTGTGAAAACTGTGCTGTTCATGATTTTTTTTGGTTTAGTGCCTTTTGAATTATTGTTATCATAACAATATAGAGGGATTAAATGAAAAACTATTTTAATTGATGCTTGTCATGTCTCACAGAATTTTAACAATTATTCACTCAGTCCAAACATTTTGGACAAAAACATAAAGGTGTGTTGACACACTAACCACCACCAACCCAGCTCCATTTGATGCAGTACTGTGAACTCCACGGGGAGTAAAAGTAAAAGTTTAACAATGAATGACTGTAAGGCATGACGATTGATTGCAGGTTAAAAGTGTCTTGGAATACCATTTTCATTGAAAACTACCAAGCCAAACCAGCAAAAAAGCACCACACAGAAAACTAAGACAAGCACTCACTGAAGAAAAAATATCACTTAGCCTTCCAAACCCCTACTAACTAAATCTAATGCTTCATCCATGTGTTTCATAGTGCATCTTGTTTGTTTTAGTGGCGTAGTTTAATACTTAGAAACAGATAATTCCACTCTAAATGGTGGGTTTTTTCTTGGGGTAGGGGTAAGAGTAGGGTGGGGCCAGATTGGTATTAGTGCCATTAGGTCATGTGAATGAGGAAGTGCTCACATCTGTGTTAGATTAAGGTTGATACGATGCTTATTCAGTTGGTGCATTGGATGGATCCATTCAGGCCCTCTACTTTATTGCTTGGCCTTAGACACTGACCCAAAACAAGAAGAGTTGGCAGTGTGATGTGCAGATAAAGAGGAAATACGTTTAGGAGGGGAGGATGGAGCACTGGGATATAGGAGAGGGCCATGTTTACTCATAATACTGTTAACTTCACATGACATCAGCTCTCAGAGAACACACTCCTACATGCCTTGCATCCGAGTAAGAGGAAAGAGAAAGAAGAGCGGCCCCTCCCATGTGATTCGAATGCTACACTCCCTTCCTCTTCCCTTATGGCTCCCCTCATCCTCCCTCTTTGCTCCACACTTTGCTGAACAGAGTGGAAAACAGGACCAATCTCATTTCCCCTTGGAAGAGTACACTGCTGCTAGACTGAAACCACCAGCTGGTTTGTTTCCCCTTCTAAACTGATTTGGACTTATTTATTTGGGCGGTAGGAGTCCCAGATCAGGCGGCAGGATTCATCACTCATGTTCCATGGGACTCCTACTGCCTAAATAAATAAGTCCAAATCAGTTTAGAGGGGGAAACAAAACCAGTTGGTGGTTTCCTAGTCTAGCAGCAGTGTACTCTTCATGTGGGAAATGAGAGACTGGTCCTGTTTTTCCACTCTGTTCAGCAAAGTGTGGAGCTAAAGTAGAGTGAGGATGAGGGGAGCCATAAGGAAGAGGAAGGGAGTGTAAAGTACATTCGAATCACATGGGGAGGGCCGATCTTCTTTCTCTTTCCTCTTACTCGGATGCAAGGCATGTAGGAGTGTGTTCTCTGAGGCTTGATGTCATGTGAAGTTAACAGCATTATGAGTAAACATGGCCCTCTCCTATATCCCAGTGCTCCATCCCTCCCCTCCTAAACGTACTTCCTTCCCTCTTTATCTGCACATCACACTGCCAACTTTTCTTGTTTTGGGTCAGGCAGTTCAAGGGGCCATAATAAAAGGCGAGAGGGGCCTGAATGGATCCATCCAATGCACTAACTGAATAAGCATCGTATCAACCTTAATCTAACACAGATGTGAGCACTTCCTCATTCACATGACCTAATGTCACTAGTACCAATCTGCCTCACCCTACTCTTACCCCTACCCCAAGAAAAAACCCACCATTTAAATTGGAATTATCTGTTTCTAAGTATTAAACTACGCCACTAAAACAAACAAGATGCACTATGAAACACATGGATGAAGCATTAGATTTAGTTAGTAGGGGTTTGGAAAGGCTAAATATTTTCTTCGTGAGTGCTTGTCATAGTTTTCTGTGTGGTGCTTTTACGCTGGTTTGGCTTGGTAGTTTCAATGAAAATGGTATTCAAGACGCGCAACACTGATCAATCGTCATGCCTTACAGTCATTCATTATTAAACTTTTACTTTTACTCCCGTGGAGTTCACATGCTGCATCAAATGGTTGGTGGTGGTTAGTGTGTCAACACACCTTATGTTTTTTTGTCCAAAATGTTTGGACTGAGTGAATAATTGTTAAAATTCTGTGAGACATGACAAGCATCAGTAAAATAGTTTTCATTTATTCTCTATATTGTTATGATAACAATAATTCAAAAGGCACTAAACCAAAAAATCATAGACAGCACAGTTTTTCACAGTATAAAAAATATCAAAACACCAATAGAATAAATTCTCACATACATACTCAACATAATCTATAAATTCTATTTTTTTAGTACTGTCAATTAATCCAAAATGAATTATGTAGTCTGCATCTGTGGCAAGGTGTGCAGCAGCCTGAAGTCTGAAGCCCACCAGACAAAGATGGCCTGCTGAGGAGGGCATAAGTAACCAAAAACTACTACTACAGGTTCTGAACTGCTGGCTACAGAGCCTGATTTGTAAAGGGGATCTAGAAAGAATGGTCTAAATCCAGGGCCAGCAGTGGCGTACTCTAACTTTTAGTTGCTAGTATGGATGTCTGGTTGCAACACAGCAGGATCAGCTCTCACTGTTGCTTTTGAACCAAACCTCTGAATCTATCCTAACTCCCAGTACTGCCCTCTTCCAGCTGAAGTCATATCCACAGACAGGCAACAGTTCATCAGCATCACTAACTTCCTCCTCCTACTCTTCTGTCCCAAGGCGTCCCAGGGTTTTTGATGTAGTCCTCTCCTGTTCATTCTCTGTACCCCTCAGTAACTCACTCTAGTGTCTAAATTAAATTATATCATGGATGAAGCCAACCCTATTAGCTAGATAGTGCCTTCACAGCCACAGAAAACATGATATAACTATTTAGTATTATTACTCAAGATGAGTCAAGTCTTCCCCAGGTTAAATATGTTTTACATGCTTAACGTAATTCAAGCATGTTTCTTCACTTTAAGTTATATGCCTTAGTTTAATCTTGTGGAATTTTTGATGGACAAGCTATATCATTTAGGACACAACAAGACACTAAATGCTCTGCAATTAAATAGTTGTAGGTGGGTTAGAAATGACATGTTGAGCAAGCTTACCATTCTCAGGCTTGGCCCCCAGTTTCTGCACAGCAGCCATGTTGTGGACGGTGATGCCACGTGGATAGCCGGGCCATGAGGTTGGTGTGTCCACGTTCTAATGATATGCTGCAACCTTGGAACTTCATTTAGGATAGCCTGACACACACACACACACACACACACACACACACTGAAAATAACGAACAAACATGGCGACAAGCATACAAGTACTCTGTATACACTAACACAGATGAAAACCAGGTTTCTTCTTGAGCCAAGTAACTGAAATCCCATGCACATCGTCTTCATCAGTGTTGGTCTGGGGATGTGTGAGAGTGAGCAGAGGAGCTCTGTTTCCACCTTGATAAAAGGAGATGAAATGCCAGAGCAGCACTTGTCTTTGAGAGTTGAACCAGTCCAAACTCCCTAAAGCCCATAACACACAGCATGCACCCTCACTTATGTTATATCTATGGTGATACTGCTCCTCTCCTCACTAATCCAGCACTGTTCCAACAGTTCAGATTCTCTTTGATAGATAACAGTGGCCTAGAGCTGCCTTAATATTATTGTTCTAGACGAAATATTTAAAAAGTCTGGAACGACTGACAGACTTACATCAGTGATGTAGTGAAAGCTAAACTTTCCTCAACAGTTTATGGTAACAAGTGTAACAACCTTTATAGACTGAGGTGAAGAAATGCTGTCTCAAAATGTAACCTTTTGTTTTAGAACCCGATTTATATCAGTTTTGGACTTTTGTAAGTCCAACCTGAGCGCTACAGCATTTATTAATAATAACCTCTTTCAACCTCAAAACCACTAAAAATGTATTACCAGATTTGTGGAGAATCTTGTTACATTTTGATATGTTTGTGTGTGTTCTAACCTTGAGTTTGGTCTCCAGGAGCTCTCTGCTGGAGTGCGTGGGCCTGAGCCTCGTTCAGCCCATGAGCGGTGGCTGGACTATCCCAGTGTAGGTAAAGGGTAACCACTGCACACACTGCGTGAAAAAAGAACTGTGCAAAATTACTGGATCATAAATATTCAGTTATGTCCAGTCATATCAAGACTGACCAAATTAAAACTCACAAAGTAATACAGTCTCAGTCCTTGGGAAAATTATACTGAATTAAAGAGGTCCTCTCTCTGTGAGTTCAAACATGTATGAAGGATCTTAATACTAAGTCAAAGCTGTGCCCCCACTAACGTTTTGCAAATAAATAAAATATTTTTCAAAATATTTTTGTAATTCTGCTATAATATTGCAATTTAAATTTCAAAAGACAAAAATCAAACCTGACTAATAGACTCTGCAACAAATATTTTTCATGAGAATACTCATTAGTGGAGTATAAGTCACTCATGGAATAAACAGCTTGTTGTCATTTGTAATCTATTTTATCTAATCTTTGCTTTTGAGAATTACTCTACATCTGCATGCCATTTCCTAAAATATGGGCTAGATGTCCAGTGTAATTCAGGAAGTGTCATAAACTAAGTCACGTATATTATAATTACAGTTTAAGTGGTCATTCTGCCAATAAAGAACACTGAGTTTTAAAAAGTAATATAGGCCTTTGACACGAAGGCTTGAAGATGCAGTCAGTAAAGAGATTGGCTGAGAATAAATGAGTAAATAGAAAAAAAAAGTTTGTTAAGACTGCCGTGAGAGCTGTTTATGTGTTGACTCTACTTTTGGTACAGTTTGAAACTGTTCTTTCAGGGGGTGTTGTGTTGAAAACCTTTAGTACTGGAGTGCACAACAATGTACAGGGTTTGCTACTGATAGTTGACAAGTTCAGTACATGATATAATGGGAAATACATAAACAGATACAGAGGACAAAGTAACCACATTAGTGAATAAAGAGACAAGCTTAGGACTAGCCTGTGTTTGAGTGTATAGAGCCGTCATATAGACAGTGAAGCATGTGTGAAGATGGACAATGTACGTGCACTCTGTCTACATCGCTCAGCATTTCTGGTTTGGCCCCTCCCACAACAGTGACATCATCAGGCACCTCCAGAGGCCTCAGCTCAGCCTCTGAGCCAATGGGACACAAGCTCTCTCTGCCTGATAAGCACTCTTCTGGGGATATAAACATTACTGGTATGTGAGGGGGTGTGAGTGTTATGACTAAGTGCATATGTTTGATGCAGCACTGGTCACACACTTGCATACATGCATCCACTTGTGAGCATCATATAGTAAGAGCTATTATGAGTTTGTGTTTTGATTCTTTTTTTTTTTAATCACATATTGACTAGTCAGTGTCTTGTGATGTGGTAGATATGATACAGATTGATTACACTGCATCAATACTGAACTGTGTTTCTGACTCACTTAATTGCAGTGACATTTTTATCACATTTTACAAAAGACATAGACTATGCACACCTGAACGTTACATTCATATGTGACTGTTCAATGTGACTTTCCCAAACTACAGGCATTAATCTCTTACTACAGCAGCCTCCACTCTTCTGGTTCCAGGTTTTTCACCAGATTTTGGAACCTGGCTGCAGTACTCCTCTGAGTCACCAGGCATTAGCGGTCCAACACTGATGATGGATATCACTGAGTGCTGGAGTATTAAGACTTCCCAGACCAAAGATATGCAAGGTTAGAGTGTAGAGACATGCTGTGGGCTTCCAATGCACAGGCACTTGATATTAGCATTTTTGTAGTTTGCCAACTCATGAAATAAATGTTGATACAGCTTATAAATCTAAAAATGAGAGGCATGCTAACAGTAGAGATACACTGTGTCCAGCTGGTGGTTATCAAACTAACATCAGCCTGATACGTTTTCCTCTCACATCCCTACTTAATATGACTGACTGCCACAAAATCAAAAGATCTTTCCCTGACACTGCTGTTGTGATTAAGTTATTACTGCAAAGTCAATTTATGATGAGATAAATCAGTGTCATCTGTTGAGCTGAATCAGGCAGATGAACAGTTGGCTGATTTCCTTAAATACACGGCTTGTGCTGTGTGAATTAGTGTTTGTTTTCTGCTTGTGCGTGGTTGCTCAAAGATCAGAGCACCAGGAGCAAAGTCGCTTCAGGTCAACCCCCATATCTGAGGAAAAAAAAAAAAAAAAAAAAAAAACAGACGGAGGAGGAAAAGGGGTAGAAAGTGGAAGAAGAGGAGAGAGAGCAATATAGAACACAGCCCATAACCCCATTCAGATACAGACACAGGAGTTTATGGGACAGGGCTTAGTTACATCTCCTTTTTGCGTCATGGAGCTCCAATACTTCCTGCTCTGCTACTGTGTGAGCGTGTGTGAACGAGGGCCATGACACCTCAAGCCGTGAGATCTAAACGCAGATTGGGCTCCAGCTTTACATACACACACAATCAAACACTACTTGCATCTTTAGTCATTTTATACAGACAACCTAACAAATGTCCAGGCTGCACTCATCAGCACCAGACAAGGAATTTGTGAGACATTCAGCCCTAATCCTTGCATTTTCCAGTTCAACAAAGCGAGATCTTGAAAGGTTCCCAGAGTTTGCTTTTTGACTCCATGGGGGACTATGTAATCCTTCAACTAACATTAAGACCTAAAAAGCAGCCTGGAAAAACTGGAATTATGAGGTTTTCACAAGACAACAGCAGTATTAAGAGAATGTATGCTGTGTAATTGCTGTTTATTTCACTCACATACAGTGACAAGTGCAGAAAATTCATGATAGCAACAAATGATGAGGACTTTTGCCTTTTGACAGTGAGCCAATACACAGTGGATATACAATGTCACTCTGAAGCACAAACACAGAAACACACGTACTGCAGCACACACACACACACACACACACACAAGTGTTTGAGTTCACTGGAGGCCTTTGTCTGACTCCTTGATGCCTCTGTCAACATCAGATGCTCACGTAGACTCTCTCACCCCTCCTCTGACGCTATCACCCCTCATTTCTCTCATTCTCTCCTCCCCTCCGTCTCTTACCCCATCACTCCTTCAGCCTTTAACTCCTGTCCTCTACCCCCACCCCTGCACTATGTGTTACTGCCCTGGTTGCTTTATAAAGGCGCTTTGTTGGCTTGTTAGCACAGCGTATTTTCCGAGCCTGACAGTTTAATGGAGCATAGACCAAAGCACACAGAGGAAATGAAGGGTTCTTCAAGGACAATCAAAAAGATTTAATGAACTTAAAGTACTGCTGTGGATGTTCATAGTAGAGAAAGCACTCTTTGGTACAGAACATATTAAAGGATAAACCCAGCAGGGAATCCTTAGGGCAAGCTGCTGACTTATTCTTTGACATCAGAATAGAAACAGGAAAAACAGAAAAATGTTTTGTTCAAAGAATATTTTGCTTATTTTCTTTTATGTAGCAGTAATTCTGTTGTTTAAATGCCTCAACCTTAATATCTCAACTGCTGTTGAGATTCATTTTTAAGAGTTGTTCACTGGAAGAAACCAAAAACTATTTGGGGCTGACTTAGTACAGCATTATACATGTGATTACATCAGAAAAATGGCAGCTGTGATATAGCTGAAAGAGTCATTTTCTAATTTCAAAGAGGCCCTTTTATTTGATATATGATCGATGTATGGCGACACTGTACATATGTAACATGAAAATGTATTATGTGTTGAGTGTTCTTCCATTACAAGAAAATGAAACGGATGGAAGACAAAGTGAATGAAGAAATAGGACACTTATTAACAACAATGGCAGAAGGACAAATTGGCCTTCTTCTGTCTCAGCTGGGCCTACGTATTACAAGTT
>BRZM01000619.1:7238-17898 GCA_033238685.1 Lates japonicus
GTAACTGTTAATACTGCAAAAGTGCAACGAAAGCAAATGAAGTTCAATGTCGGGATGAAAATACACTGGACTAAATGACAGCTAAAAACAAATAAAATGGAAAATGAAAGTGCTTTTATTTAGCGAGTCATCAAGTTTATAAAGACTTGTCATTATAAATGGGTGAAGGTCTCAACTCTAAATCTTGAAAATTACAACATTTTGACATTTTTGTATCTATCTTGAGGGACGGTTTTAACAGGCTTATTACCAATGTTGATGTTGATGGTGACACATAAAATCAGTGAACTGTGAAAGAAGCTAAAGTGTGCTAAATATTAACAAGCCAAATGCTAGAGCTAAATGTCTGTATATGTATTCAGGAGTTAAGAATGTGCATGCTAATATGCTAGCTGTAGGCAGGTAAACAGAGCATCTAGCTGAAGGAAAGTTTGACAACCGTCAGAGCATAAAACTGCTAAAAGCTGTGATTATGTTGAGCTGAGTCTTTCTCAGTCTGAGATGTCCTAAAATGGCCACCGTATTTAGTTCAGTCAGGTTGTTCCCCAGCCAAACCATATACTTCAACTCTGATAGTAAATCAATAAATGCATGAACTCTGGCATGGCCCTTTAACGCCTGTAATAGCGCTTTTACCCACCTGTCAGACCTCTCGGATGGAAGCATCATGATCACGAGCGGCAGCACCTGAACCAACAACACTTCATCCTCTAAGTCAGCTGCACAGCTCTCATGACATCAGCCGAGCTCAGCGGCTGCGACGCGCTGCAGCTTCAAAGTTGTTTGCCTGGCTCACTTAAACCAGTTGGCGGTGGTGGAGAGCAGACTACCGCCACACAAAGGAAGCTTTGCTTACCGCACAGAGACCGACCATCGCCTGTGCGGCGCTAATGATGCGCTGTATTTCCCTCGCCTGTCTGACAATACCCATGGCTTTTATGTTTAGCCCCACAACTATACCCATTAGAGTCACTTATTACGCTTGTAGCCCCGGAGAAGCTCCATCTCAACGAGATGGATTGGTTTTGCTTTTTGTGATCATCAGATGAATGGTTTATGTTTCTCTGCCGCTGGTGTGGGTGGAGGGCGGGAGGGCAGATGGTGACCGCATTACAAAATTGTACAGAATCAGGAGGGGTACAAAACATAGATTATATTTTACTCATTTCTAAAAATCATCTTTAAATTCACTTTAATTCATTTACCCTCAGGAGCCGACTTTATCTGGTTTTGTTTGATGCCAGTTGCTTTGCTGGTTGCTAAAGCAACTCTGAGGAGTTGAAACTAGTGATGAACTATTTATGAACACTTTACTTTCCTCTCAAGTAGGTTAAAAGTAAAAAAAACCAGGTAATAATCACGAATCAATCAAACTTTTATTTGTATAGCATTTATACAGGTTAGTAGTCTAAAGTGTTTCACAGAACAAAATTACAAAGACAAAACAAATAAATGCTGAACATTAAATAAAATAGAATTTAACTATAAAAGGAGAGTTAGTTAAACTATAAAAATTGGTTAAGAACAATAAATAAGCAGATAAATAAATAAAAATAAATAAATAAAAGGAGAAGATAAACAACGAGTAAACGTAAAAAGTAATGAACCACTTAATCGCGTTAAGATGAAGAGGTGGTTTTGGTTTGAAGATTTCATAACACTTTCTCTCAGGTATGATAACACAATTCAAAATAAGTTGTTTTAATAAATTAACCAGTTATATCACTGTGGAGCCAAATATCCAGATTTAATTTGTGCACTGCATCATTTTCTACACCTTGCATCCACCTAACATATTTAGTAGCTATCATCTTTTAGTCGATTATAATTTAGTATAAAGTTATTTCATACATAATCAGACGGTTGAGCTCTCATCCTCAGTCTTTGCTTGATAGTAGCAATTAAACTGTGTTAACGCCTCGACATCTGATACTAGTTGATCACGACAGAAGTCACAGCTCGGCCTGCCCGCTGTAAACCTTTATCAGGACCGAGCACTGTGGTTTTCTTGGAGCTCCTCCTCCTCATGTCTTTGTGTTGTCTGCTGTGTCGTTTATTTCAAACAGAGTTGTAAAGATGTTCAACCACCCTGGGTGGTGTCAGACTGCTGCCAGGCTTTGATGAGCGACTGTAACTGTAGAGCTGCACCCTCCAATGCACTCCCTGCCCCCACCCACCACCTCATCCTCATCCACACATACACCCCCACCCCCCCACCTCAACCAGCCAAAAAACCCAAATCTAAATGGGGGGCTTTGATGTGGCTGGATGGTGCCTGTTGTTATTGTTTGTATCAGGGCTTGTCACTGGCTGACCCCTCCACCTCTCCACCCCCTCCACCTCACCCCCATCCTGCTCCACTGCTCTCTCTCTGAAAAACAAACAGGGTTTTCATCTTGTTATTTTCTATCTGCAAAAATACAGACTCTCTTTAATCGCAGAGCATCTTTCTCCTCCTCCTCCTCCTCCTCCTCCTCTTCTTCTTGTTCTTCTTCCTCCTCTTCCTTCTCTTCTCCTTCCCCAGCCAGACTCTCCTGATAAGGATGATGGATGGGAAGAGCTCTGGCTCCAGCCAAGCCCGGCAGCTTCCTGGGAGCTGAGAGATACTGAGGGGGAGGTTGGTGGGGAGTGGGGAGGGGGGTTGTGTTGGGGAAAGGGGTTGAGGGTGAGGAGGGGGTATTGATGGAGGGGAGGATTAGGGGGTTGCTCGCCTGAGCCCTAGAGTTGGACTGCCAAGTCAAATAATATCACAGTGGGTGTGTCGGTCCTCTGTATGTGAGGTGAGAGCGACGAGGAGGAGCAGCCATGACTTTGATCCAGGGGAGATTTCAGAGGGTTTGTATGAGACAGTGGGGGAAAGCAGTTTTTCTTTTTTTTAAAAGAAAAAAGGTTTGTTTTTTTTTAATTTAAAGAAACTATAATAATCACCTCATTTTTGAAAGTAAAGTGTCATTTGAAAGCGTCAGCCAACCTGATTTTATGGCATAGACACAAAGGTCCGTCTACAGATGACCAGCCTTTTCCAGTTTTTCGTCTTAGAATAAGAAACTGGAAACAAAAAAACGAGCCATTTTCTGATTTTTGGAATAAAATCAGAAAACAAATGACTAGTATTTTTTTATTTTCGTTTTATGTTAACACAGGGAAAATGATAAATCAGTTACGGGCTTGAAAATCGTCTGTTTCGTCGTGCGTTAAATTTTTTTTCCCCCAGAAGTCACCCAATGAACGATAGTACAGGATGAGCTAGCACAGTCCTTTTCTGTGCTGCCCAGCAAATAAAGCTAGTCATAGTCATAGTCATATCTTCGCCCAGCAAACGTGAAAATAGATGAGCAAGAAACACCCTGCTAAGTGTTTCGGTTGACCTGTTCTGTGCCGCCCAGAAAACAGCGAAAAGAAAAAAATGGAGGCATTTTGTTTTCGAATTGTCACAGTCTCATGAAGGTGATATCTCAGTAAGGCCTCAAAGAAATCCCTTCAGATTTGACACAAATGTTCACTTGGACTCAAGGATAAACTGGTTAGATTTTGGTGGTCAAAGGTCAAAGATCAAGGTTACTGTGACTTCACAAGGGTTTGGCGGAGGTGAGGTGGATATTTTAGTATTCTGTGGGTGGTGTCATTGAAGCTTTTCTTCCTTCTCCAGCTCAGTCAAGACCCACACTGAAAACAGGAGGAGTACAAGTTTTAATATATAGTTTTAAAAGACAAACAGGGCCAATGTGAATACTCCCCCTCCTTTGTTCTCATTAAAAACATAATTTTAATGCTTGAAATTCTCTCTTGCTGCGTATTCATCTGTGTATATAACCACAGCTTCCCATCAGAGTCATTTCTCATGATACAGCAATGCCATCCCTAAATTTCTGTGTAAAATTTGCCGTGACCTTCAGAGGCAACGTCAGGTCAAATCCTTTTCTAGAGAAACGTCTGGCTCTCTATTTCCTACTTTAACTGTGGCATTTAACCTCCTGGCCACCCAGCCGCCGTCCTGCTGGAAAAACTGCGATTACATTAATGATTTGTTTTGGTTTCAGGAAGACAGAGGTGGGAGGGGGAGACAAGTAAATATATTCTTAAATAAAAAAGCCTAATCCGTGTTTACATCCCAAGCAAAGACAGGCATTTGTTTTCATTATGAATCGGGTGAAGATAGTGTTTCCCACAGATGTGCACTTTCAAAATAAATTTCCAACAAATTTTCCACTACTTCTATCTGTGCCGCCCGAGATTAAGGGTGCAAAGCTTGCAGGCTGAGGGGATGCGTTGACCTGCCGTCCTATCTTGGCACAATCAGAAACATTGACAGGGACGGCAGCCAGGAAGCTGGCAACTCCAACCTTTAAACAAAAATCTGTTTTTGGAGTGCGTTACCTCACGTTTCTATCTGTGTCCACGCACTCCTCAGCGCTGTCGTGCTTCTGATACACCCAGAGATACAGCCAAGGGACAACTTTTATTCCCCAGAATTCCTCCATTCCCCCATAAGGTGTGCGCTCACGGCTCACAATGATGATTTAGGGGTGTTTATCGCAGCTCGCTTAAACATTTACTTTTCAGCACAAGGTGAAGCTCAGAAGAAAAATGTCTCTCTGCGGGGTTCAACCTCTGGAGGATTTAACACCGTGTCCCCCCTCACCCCCGCTGTCCTCTGCACAGCTGATGTTTACAAGAAAAGCAACTGGTAATGGGACCCAAGGAATCATGGGATACATGTCAGAGCTTGGCTGACTGTCAGAGCGTCTGAGAGCACGGAAGCGCAGTGCGTTTTCAGTGCGATTGCTACATCGCGTCTGGGAGGCGTCTCCATTTTTCATCGCAACACATTGTTTTGATCCAGTTCCTCTTTTTAATGACCCATAATCCTTTACTGTAAAACGGCTGGAAGGAGATCCAAAAGCCCCCGCTGAATGACTTATTATCAGTTTATGCTTTAGGATGAAGAGTAAATAAACGAACATTTCTCCACGCGCCCTGAACCTTCACCTTCTTATGTTCGTCTTCTGAGATTTTTCGCTCCTTCTTGGCTGTTTTATTGCTTCGTCTCTATTTAAACCCCCCTCCCCTTTCTTTGCTCCCCTCCACCTCCTGTGTTAAGCCTTGACAATATGTAACACCTTGAGCGTTTTAAGAGGCTGCAGTTTCAGAGAAATTACTCCAGAGACGCTGCTGAATGTTAAGTGCAGAGGTATGTTTCTGGGTGAGGGAGGGGGGCACCCGGCTTTCCTCAGCTTTCCTGGGGGGTCTTAAGTAGGGCCTGATAAGGGTCAGATTTGTAATTAAGTCTCAGTCATTGTTTTAAAGCACTTGGAGTATCAGATATTTTTGGTTTAATGGAGAATCTTTGAGGGTTTTTTGTTACAGAAACGTAGAATAAATTTGAGGTTTTAACTCATGTCGAGGAATTGGGGGGAGGTTGTGTGTGTGTACATTGAGGGGGTTGGTGGTTCCACTAATGGGGGTTTAGCTGAGACACATTAAGACGTGGAGGAAAAAGGTCGAGCATGATTAGTGACCGCCTTAATGGTGTAATGTCGCCTCTATTTCAGTCTTCCTGCAGAGGATAGGAGTGTGCGTGTGTCCCGAGGAATGCATACAAGTGTGTGTGTGTGTGTGTGCAATCTGTCTTTATAACCTTTAACTCTCATTCATACATATCCTATGAAAAGCTTAATTTCATATAATTAGTTACTGATCCTTTTTTGAAACACTTGCTGTCAGAGCTGTTAAAGATTTTAAGGATTAAAGTTAAGATTCAAGTTTTTTAAGTTAGTTTCTGTGCATGTTCACAGCTCAGTGAGGCTGTTCTGCTCATTGTAAATTAATAAAAGTTGTTTTTGTGCCCACCAGTTCCTGTCTGCTCCCCACACATCTGAATGGGATAAAAATACAATAATCATACTGCTCTTACTGGAGCAAATGGATCAAATTCTCATCATTGTGCATGATTTGTGACACTCAGAAATATGTATTCACCAGGTCATTTCTGTGTCATGTGACAAATGCGGACATTTGGGTTTGGCCACCATGCCAAGGTCCTCAGGGTGGCTCCACTAGTGAGGCTGAAATGGAGATACAAACTCAAAAAATGTGAAGCCCGGCTTAAGGATATGTTGACGTGATATTTTGTTTGTTAGCATTCTAACATTTTGTATGTAGGATGTTAAAAGAATCAAAACAGAGTGGTGCAGGAGTGAGTCCTAAAAGTACGTTTTAGTGCTTCTGGTTCCCTCGTCCCAAAATCAGTGAAATAAGGTCTGTGGTTTTAACACAAGCTCAAGACATTTTCACATTTTATTCTACGACATAAAATAAATCGGGAAATACAACACTTGTGATTTTTTAGGCTTTTACGTGTCTGTTGCTAACGAGTGTCTAAATGAGACTACAGAGGTTGTCGAGGACGTTGTGAACCTCAGTCTTTGGTACCAAAGTTCACCTTCCTCTCCAGCCGTTCATTGGAAAACACGTCACCACCAAACATAATCCAGGCAGCATTACATTTCCCTCAAAGCCCTCAGATTAGTAGTATATAAACATCATTTCAAGGAGACAAGGTTCCATATAAATTTACTTTCCTGTAATATAGATTTTAACAGATGTAGCTTGTTATCGTCTGAGCTGCCTGTTGACTCTGATCCCCTGCTGAATCAACTGGAGACACATTATATTTACTGTTGGTAGCTAATGTGGTCAGTGGTGGTTTAGACAGTCAGACTACAGTCCTCTCTCTTCAGGGCATACTGGTCAGAGCTATCTGATTACGCTCCAATCAAAAGGACAATATTGGCCCCATAATGGATGAACTGAATCCTCCTTGACTGTCGGTGTGTGCGCATGTGAACGGCAACAGACATGGCGTCCGCTGGCAGCCAGGCTTGGTGTTATCTGCTCTGCAGGAGTGACGTAGAGAGGCAGGAGGGGGGAGAGAGGGAGGCAGATAGAGAGGCAGACACACTCCTCACAGTCTTCTTCACTTTTATTTCTCCACTTTCTGACGCCATGACCTCCTCACCTCTTCGCTGTTAGTTGGTTGGTAAACCACAGACTGTCTAACACGGGTGATCTCAAAGCTGAACTACGCTCCATTCACAGTGAGTCACCTGGGGAAAGAATGTGAAAAGCCTCAAAGCTGGGAGCCTTCACATCAGCTTCAAGGACAAGAAATATCTCGTAGTGCCCAACAATTCTGTCGACCCGCAGAGGATATGGTTTCATTGTGGTTGTATTCACACACACAGGGGCAGAGAAGGAACACCTGCTTCGATGTTGTCCAAGAAAGTCCACTAAAGTGCTTGTTTTTGCCACTGACAGGCTCAGGTTGTTATTCTAAAGGCCTTTTCACACACAGCTTGATGCAAATATAGACCGGGAAAATGCGACATTATCACCCACAAATATACAGAAGCTGAAGCTCCACCACGGCCAGTTGCAGATATATTTTTCAGGATGTTTGTGGGACAGTTTGAGGTCCTGTTGGGGAGGTGACCGCCACATTTGGGGAGGCAGGGGATCAACTACCAGGATCTTTTGACCAGGAGCAGCCTCCGGCAGCCTGTGTGATTTTGATGCCTTTATTCGTGGTTGCAAAATCTCAGATCACAAATTAATCGCTTATTCGTTGTGTAACATTCGCGTTCTGTGTGAAAGTACTAATAACAAAAACAGCAGCTTGTAAAAATAAATTGACGTTTGAATTAATCACAAACACACACAAAAAAAAAGAAACGCCCTCAGTGTGAAAAGGCCTTAAGTGTCGCTTTATATCAATACCTGACTCCTTTGACAAAAACGGTAATTTTAGAACACAGGAGTTGGTGGAATACCAGTTAGTTTGTTTCGAACAACCCTTTCAAGCCATTCATCATGAGTTGGACCATGGGCTTCATCTAAGTTATAGTAGAGTTACTGATGCAGTGTATATTGAAAGCATCATACTGCACATGTATACTGTGCAGCATGATTTGTTAAGCTACTATTATTGTAGCATATTTGCAGAAACACACATTGTCAGCTGCAGTATATCTGCACGTGAAATTTATTAATTTATAATCTGTGTTATTCTGAATATGAATATGAGAAACTTATTGTGAAAGAGATAGTAGAGTAGAGTAGTAGTAGACTAACAGTAGAGACGAATCTCCTGGTTTACCTCTTGCATTCTCGTGCAGTAATAACAATATGACTCCTTGAAAAAGAAAAAGAGGAGACTGCCCTCCTGCTTCTGGGAAAAGTAGTTAAAAGGACGACGAGCAGAAAGCAGAGCCGGTGGAGAGGCTGAATGGGACGAGGGTTAGAGGAGGTGATTTGAGACGGAGAGATGACAAGAGCTGGGGAGAAGAGGAGGAGGAGGGGGCACAGGGAGGAGAGGAGATGAGGTAAGAGAGTCGTGGGAAAGAGATGAGAGGAAGAAGAAGAAAAAGAGCGATGAGACAGGGAGAGAAACTGTGCAATATATATATATCTAATGTGAGCCTCTACAGGTGACCAGGTGGAATTACAAGAACAATCAGTCACCGTTTTTCCTCTACAACACCTGCAGCTACAAAGACAGAACACACAGCTGCACATTAATGAAACAGGTGAGGTGAATTCAGAGTAATGTACATGACCAGTGTAGTGAACAGTGACTGTAGACAAATAAAGATAAAACTCAAATCATGCATTTAAAAAAAACAAAAAAACACACAACTAAGTTTGGTTAACGAGTTACAAATATTTAGGTTTTACCTTTGATGATCGTCTTAGTTTTGAACCTGGAATAAGAGTCCTGTCAGTACTTTTTATACCCTAGCCTTCATCTAGCACCACCATCAGATGAAAATTTGAATTTAAAATAAAGAGTTTTTATTTATATTTATCTATGAGATTCCCACCAGCCTTTAGAGGTACTCTGTGCTTAATTATAACTGTGAACATGTTAGTGAGCTGATGTTAATATTTAAAGCAATGTTATGTAACTATTTTACCTTATATAGTGTTGCTTTTGGTGCTTTCCAGTTGTACTCGGAAGTCCGAATTTCCGGGTTCCTAGTCGGAAAATTCAACTGGAACGCCCCCTTTGGTCAGATTTCCAACTTGGAAAGTCGGAGAAACCCCACCAACTAATTTTACCGTCAGTAAGTCAGTCAGTTTTGTGTTTTGGCTATGGAATGACAAATATAATTGAAACGTTTTTTACGCAATGAAAATCAAAGATATCTTTAACCTCCTCTGAGGTGTCCTTCAGGTGGAGTGCATATTTGTTTAGATTCTCCAAAAGAGCGAGAACATTAAAGGCTTTCCTTGTTTTTTCTGACTCCTCAACTGGAACGTGGTCAACTCTGAGGTGATGTCAGACTCCGGTTCAGACGTCCGACTTCCGATGTAAATGGAACGAACCATTTAACTCAGCTTTAGCACAACCACCGCCACTAGCATAGCTGCTAGCATAACTCTCAGTCTTGTTCATTTGATTCATTCATGTTCTGTTCATTTGTCCTATTGCTGGTAAGCTTGCTGCTCCCAGTTCCCTCACAATATTTCACTGTCATTCGATTTATGGTGATACTGTGCTCTTGTTTATAAGAAATGATTAGACGTAACCAAGTGAAATATAACAAAATGAAGAGTTGTGAAAGAATAAGAAAAACAGCAAGAAAGAGAAAGCTTTGAGAGAGATAACAACTCTGCTATCATATCTCCCAGCCATTTTCCAACACAGTCATTGATCATACGACAAAAGAAGACCAAACATCTCCACCATGTATTGTATCAATCTTCCTGGGATGCAGAGATGTGAGTTGAGCAATTGCAGACAAGAGTGACCTGAACCTCTGAATCAGAAATATAGATTGAGAAATAAACTCCACTCCACGGTGGCCAAAATTAAACCTAAACCCATTTTTCCACACCAGGCAGAACTCATTAGAGCGAGTGGAGGAAGTCCGGTAACAGAAGGAGTTGAACCTGAGTGTAAACTCCAAAGAGCAGCAGCAGCAGCCACTTGTTTCTGTTTATTTCAGCTTCATGATGTTTGTCTAATGGGACAGACATCAAAGAGGAGACGGACATCTGAGACAGATTGTTGTTGGTTTTTCTTTCATTTTTCTTTCATTTTTTTCTTCACGTACTATCTCCGTAACTCAGAGGAACATGGAAGCTGTGTGACCCTGGATGATTTATCAAGACGTTTCTCTCTTTTTTTCCCCTCTCTCTTTCTCTCCAGTTAAAGTAAATGACTGGTATGTGGAGAGAGTCCACAGCCCCCCTCGCGAGCTAGTAGGCATCCCTCCGCCTCCCCCTGTGGAGAGAGGGAGATAAGGGAAAATTGAAAATGAAGAGGAAAGGGAGGGAGAGAGAGAGACATCACCATATCCACAGGCAGACCTCTTGTTCTCCTCCACTATCTCTCCTTCTCCTCCTTTGAAACGATTGGCACTGACTTAAGAGCGGTATCAGCAGGAGCAGTGGAGTTCGCCGGCCTGGACTTGACTGATGGAGGCGGGGATGGAGGCTTTTTCTGGTGTGTGTGTGTGACTGTGTGTGGAGGAAGTGGCGGCATATCTTTTTGACTGATGTGGAGTCACGGTGGAATGCGGTCAACTCATTCGTATCCGGGGCCATAGGAACTCAACATGTCTGCTGGCTGGGTTTTTACTCAGTCCCACAGATCGTC
>BRZM01000619.1:17998-69069 GCA_033238685.1 Lates japonicus
GGTTCATACTTGAGGTCAGTGGTGTTTGTGCCAGATGGCCAATGAAATTCCTCTGAGCATTACTGATATATTACATTGATGAAAATGAGGTCTGGTGACCTTGACTTTGACCATCAAAATATTCGGTTGTCTTTGAGGTCAAAAGTGAATGTTTGTTGCAAAAACAAGGAGAATTCTATCAAAGGTGATTAACGAGAATATCGTTCAACATCTTGAGATATGACACTAAAAAGCTTATGTTTTTACGGGGTCACAGCAACCATGACCTTTGACAACCTGGGTACAATCGGTTAATCATTGACTCAAGTGAACACGTTTGGTATAGGTGAAGAAATTCCCTCAGGCGTACTGAGCATCATTCATGGGGAGCTGACAATAAGGACAAACATAATGCCTCCAGCCATGACTGTTGGCGCCAGAGGCATAACAAAGGGGAGACGATCAGCTTTTATCCCGCTTGTGATCCTCTTTTGTACTGACTCTGGTTGGTCAAAAAATTATAGACCACTACTGGTGCAAGAATTTCGCAAGAGACCCACGGGCGGTTGCCCGCTGTGGCTTCTCTGAACCACAACATGGAAAAACAAAGGCTGGGTGGGACTCATTCATCACCACACCTGACAATATGTTTTCAGGCTGATGGCGATCAGGTATGAGCCTAAGGAGGCCCACATGGTTGCTGATGGACACTAGATCACAAAAAGCCTTTCATCGTTGGTGGTACAAGCAGAGAGATGACCATCGGCAGACTGTCGGAATGATGCGGGACAGAGAAGCGTTCTGATGCTGCATCTCGTGGAGCTTTGGAGTCGGGGGCGTTGGTCAGAACCTGTAACAGGATAAGCAGGGGAATGACAGCGGTCTTCCAATATCCACCCACAGAAAACAAGCAGCTGAGAGATCAACTCACCGCTCCTTACTCACTAGTCAATTAAGGGATGCATTTCAAGGTATTATAAATCCTCATCTACAGTGATATGTCTACAAGGGACGCAAAAATGTGACCATGGTCTGAAAGGCATATGCAGAGGGATCGGCCAGTTTTGGTTTTTAAACCGGTAGATGATTGGGCAGAACATAATGAAAGAAACTGGTGAGAATAGCGTTGATATTGATAAAAGAAAAACAAAAAATATATAATGGTTGGATAATCTACTGAACTGGCTTTGTTACTGTTCCCCATACACGTAATAGAGCTGTTTCAGAAGTTTGTCAAGCGTACAACTGAATCTTTTGAGCGATCCGGTCAGAACTTTTTAAGAATAATACTCAATAGCTCAAGATGGCTGGTGCTGCAAAAACAAACTTTCACACACTTTTATTTTGTAACAAAAATCACTAAAGAAAGTGTGATTCTGTGATAACTGTTGCTGTAATGACTGTGCATATAAAGATGATGGAGAGATGAGAACCTGCAGACTGATCTACAGATGTCTGTGTCGACATTCACTCTTTCAAGATGGACGGATTCTAATCATTCTAATACCAGTGGGGCAGGAGCTTTCAAAATAACAATATCAGAAAAATAATAATTATTATGTATTCACAATAATCATATTATGGCATTGTGCTGACATTTTGGCCTGAGCCACATTTTCAACCATGACTTGTCACCTCAGTGCCATAGAATTCGGTTGTTGTCCAAAATTGATTATGACTTTGTAATCATTGTGGTAAAAGAGTTACATGCAACTGTTACAACAGGTTGAGGAAACTTATTATGACTTATCATCAGGAAGGGTCATGTTTGATTTAACCACACCTCTGAGCTTGAGCCTATGCAAGGGGAGTTGCCACCCGGTGTTGCTTATTTGTTTGAAATTGGGCTCTATCGTAAGAGGTGCTGAACTCAACTTTTATGAACACAGTAGCCCCAGTAACTAGGTAGACATGCTGAGCACACAAATAGGTCCAGTTTTTAGCAGCTACACTGTTGTTTGACAAGCTGAAAGAAAGAAATAGCAGGTTAGCATACAAAAAAATATGTTTTTGGTTCTGATTAATATTGGACATATATTGGTGTTAGATGTTGTGCAACAGTGCTCCATCTTACTTTGGAAAAACTTATTTTTGGTATTGGTATATTTGCCTCTTAGGAGACACACTGTGAATAAGACCTAATCTTGTTACGATGCATAGATTTGTACATCAACAGAAATATGTACCAACATAGTGGTGTGAAAAAGAAAATAAGCATTTGTTTATTTAAATATTGAAAGTGCATTAAAATATTTTGTTATGAAATTAATAGTCATTATGATAAATAATTGATCTAAATATTGATCCAAGCTTATTTTCGATGACCATTTTGGCCATAATAGTGCAGCCCTGAGTGAAAAGTTCCGGTGGCAGACTTTGATAATTATATTTTCGGGCTATTTCGCACTAAACTAAATGCTGAATTTATTCAGCAGCATGCCATTGTTTTTGCATTGCTAACAAGCCATTTTGATAGTGGGTCATAATAATGAGGGTGGATAATGTGACCAGCTACTGGAGGAATTCCTTGTGAGGGGTCCAGTATTGAGAACTTGGTTTTAGCGGACTGGGTGTGTTTCACAGATAAGCAATACCAAAAAACTAAACTCATTAACACCCTCAACGCTCATCAAACCAGCAATAATACATGTTCATGTTGACCAGTCGATCTTTCAAATACACAAAAGTCTGTGTTTGCCAACACAACAAAAAGCTAAATCTAATCATTATTGTACCAATGCTCAGAGGTCTGATTACATCTTTCAAATAAACTGAGTGGTGCTTTTACTACTAAAACCCAACTACTGTTGCAGAATATTGCAACTTCGACTCTGCTACAACCTGTGAGCATGTGCAGTGAAATAATAATAATGCAGACTAAAACAATGCGTGATGAGAGGAGGTGTTCCCACATGTATGCTGCAGAGTATGATTGCTGCATGACTCTGAGGAGCAAGGGACAAGGAGCCAACTGCCATCTTCACGCTGTGCTGTCACTCAAAAAGTCCATGTTGGAATAGCAGCCTTTGCGTGGAGATGCAGTTACGCATTAACACACTATAGAAAGGTCAGTGGTTGTGGATGGAAGAGAGCCAATGAACAATTGAAGGGATGCTGGCAGTATGGTTGTGTTGAGCAACCTGGTTTGTTCAGTATTCCGAAAAACTTTTGGTTTGCACTGCAAATTAGATTCTGGGAAGAAAAGTTGCAGAGAAACCAAGTTAATCTGGCTGTTTTCTTTGAAATTCAAAAGTAACTATTAACGGTAAGCGGAAGAATGTGATGCAACTGACAGTTTGACCTTTTACTGATAAGCCATGAACGGAAACTAACACTAACAACAGCAATCATTTGTGAGATAGGCACTATTTGGAAAAGTACCATTTTTCCATGATGACTGCCAGCTTACATACTAACAAAGTACTAGGCCACACAAAACTTCGGAGTTGGGCTTAAATGCCTAATACAGAAAAAAAAATATTTAAAACTTCATTTAAAATATATAAAGTAAAATATACGATTGTGAAACAAAATACATCAGTTCCATCTGATAGTAACAAAGTTAAGCCAACAAAATTACAAGTATCTGATGTATAAGATTTCCATTTTCAACTGACTCTGTTTTGTCCAAAAATAGGATCTGACAACAGGAAGTAAACAAGTTTTCTGTGGGCTCAGTGGTATTGATGATTAATATGATGCTGTTGTGACAACATATTTTCTTGTCACTCAGAACACAAACAACCTAATCTACTGGTCTTCTGCTTCTATTGACCAATAAATCATAAAAACAGGGTGAAATGAACACTTCAATACTGATCCTGTACTGATGCAATCTCCAAGAGCTACTTTCTTTGTCTTTCAAACATGCCTGTTTACTTACACAACTCTGGTTCCAATTGGTTTAATGGGCCACATCAAGGAGGTCAGCGGAGGAGCTCCACTATATTCCTTTAATTGATGTGGTTGCTATCTGTTCATAACGGGGGTTTCTGTGAGAAGCTTGAGAAAACACTAAATACAACATAACTCCTCTTTAATTATTCCACCGCGTTTGAATCTGATTTACAAGTGCCGTACAGGATCGCCTGTTTGGTGTTGTTGCTTCCTTCCAGCCTGTAACTTTGGTGGGCCCTCTTGATACTCCAAACTTGGAGCTAATGACATTCCTGACAATAGCAAAGATGTTTCTGCATTTGTTGTTTGTTTGTTTGATTTCCATTCATGACTGAAACTAAATTACTGCTGTAACCAACAAGCCTCCCTGGTTGCAAGGACTGTGAGATTAACAAATATCAAGCTTCTAATTAACAAATGTGAGAGTGAGCCATTTCAGCCAGCTTTCCTTTATTAAAATAAATAATATCAAGAGTAATGAGGTGGCTTGGTAAATCATGCAACATGTGCATTATGGTCGAGGCATCATGCAACATGTTGCATTATAGTCTCACCATCTTTATTATTATTCCATTGCAGATGGGTTGGTTATAATACACATCGTTGCATGATTGTTGCTACTGTGGCGGCTGTGCGGATGAACTAAGATGGTATCAAGAATTTCTAATTCGGGTTGATGATGACTCACGTGTGACGGTTTAATAAAAATAAATTTATATTTCTAATAAATAATTAATGGTATTGATTGTTCAAGAATGTGACTAGTCAGACTCGGGTAGATCTCCAGCTCTCAGGTAAATGGGGCATTTAACCCCTGCTGCTCCACTCACACTGCACCCTGGAGAGATAGTTGGTTTGGGGCCACTCCCAGGGTGTGCATGTGTGCCTGTGCAAATGTGAGGAACCAAGCAGTGCTGACAGGCTGCTCTAAAGCGACTTTTTACAATGCTCAACTTTTAAAAGGGTGACCTTTTAATAAAGTTATAATAAAGCTGGTTTAAGGGTGGACACAAGCCAAGCTCAGGGTCTGTTCGGCTTTGTGACAGAAAGTGTGTCCGTTTAAGGAACCGCGACAACTTTTGATCAAAAACCTAGAGCCCATGTCGGGAGACATGAGAGATGGAGGGTTCAGCAAGAGTCACCAGTCACTGTATAGGAAAGCAATTACCTCTCCTGTTGTTCAATACTATTATGCCTTTGACTGCAGAGTGCATGGTGCATTCAAGGAATTAATGACTATAGAGTGAAACTGCATCTCAAAGCATTACAATAACCAAGTGACGAACGGTTATATAAGATACTTATGTAACTTTCACCTGAGAACATGAGTGGTTATTGGAAAGGTTCCTCTGAAGGTTTACAGTAAGTTCAAGTCTAAATAAATATAATTTTTGTTATATATTGACATTATATTTGCAACTACAAATCTCACAAATTATAAAGCTACAAAACCTAACAAATCTAGAGACGGCAGTAAGGTACAAATTATCACACATGCATCTTGCACACAATATGAGCTAAGCGATTTCACAACCCACTGGAATGTTTATTGTTATGCAAACTGTTTTAAAAGCCCCACTACTTCAGGTCATTGGTTAGTTCTTCAATCAAAGTGAACAATGTCTAAAACAGTCATATAATGAGGAGGAGAAATCACATTTAAATGTAAATGCTTTTAAGGGGCCAAAAGATGGCAAACAGGCACTGAGGCTCGGGAAACAACAATGTTGGCAACAACTAAAATAATTGTCGGTGGCATTTCCCTTTATTTTTCAGATCAGTAACTGGAAGGCTATTTGCACACATTTCGGTTGCAACTAGATAGCAGCTGAATGAATAGAATCACTGAGGTGTGACAATGTTCATATCTTTACGAGTCTATGCTTCACATTTTTAATCGAACAAGAGTTCCAAGTCTGTCCAAAGAGATGCTCCTGAGCATAGCATGTCTTTCCATCTACTCTAACTCCGACTGTGTGTTGAAACTGTGCCTGTGCTCACTCCACAAGCAACAATACAACCCACTACAACATGGCGGTAATTAAAAATGAAGAAAACTTCAATGATTGTTTTTCAAGAAAAATGCTGCTTTGTCTCCATTTCACCTGTTCCCACCCTGAAAAGCCAGCCAGGCGGCGGCGTCGCCAGATGTGGCTTTGCTTCACTAACATACTCCTGCCTGGTTAGATGTGTTGTCCAAAACATTTCCCCACACAGGCTCTGCCGGGCAACCACTCGGGCGGGAATAAAATCGCGGTTTCAACAGGAGGTAAATCTTACAATTTCTTTTATCTCATTTCACTCCTTTCAAACTAATACTACACCTATTGAGTTTGCTGCAAAAACAAAGTGGGGGACTTCGAGGTTTTTATGTGCGCAACCTACAATGACTAGCATCTACTAAATCTACATATGATGAGGGTTAAATCGAACAATTATTGCAATCTGCTTGATACATATGTGAAAATTTGGGGACATGTGTAATCCATGGCTGAAAATAACATGGGTTCTCTCTCTCCTCTAAGCTACATGACTTTACAGCCATCCGGTCGTTAACATAATTTCTGCTCGGCTTTTACTGGCGGGGCTTGATCCTGACCTGACATCTTCAAGCACAAGAAGACCTAATCTGAGCAAGCTGACTCTGGGCAGAGCCAGAGACAGGAGCCTGAGGCTGCAAAATAATGAACTACAAAAAATAAACGTCAGTACCTTGGCTCAGGTATGATGAAGCTTCTCCAGTATGCATTGCAATTAATACCAAGCAGTTATGACAAAACAAACTTAAAATATTATCGTGAAACAACTTTTACCAAGCTTCCTGTATGAATTATCTTGGTGCCAGAAGCGGTCTGGAGCCCTGCAGGTATTACTTAATCTTCATGTGTGGAGTAATTACTTTATCTGCATTACTAATCTGTTGCATTGCTGCAACTTTACTTATTGAGTAAGTCCATTTTGAAAAAACTTAAAACTTGGTACATCAAAGTATTGGTAATGAAAATGAGCACTGAATAATTTGGTTAACTTGAACTCTCTTGACTACTCCGTTTCTCATTCTTTCTCAATCTAGCCAACATACACAACAACATTAATAAAGCTAATGTGACTTTGTTAAACTTTTTTTGACACAGTGTCTTTATACTGTTAAGTAAATTTCCAACCAACTGATTTTTATGAACTCACGTTATCAATAACACTAAAAATTTCAAAAGGGTGATTTTTGCAGTTGAGCATTCAATAAATACAGAACAGAAAGTGTTATAACTGTGTTATTGGTAACTACCTGTTGGCCGTAAATTCGGTCAGGGCTGCGTGTGTTAAATAATGCTGCTTTGGTAATCAACGTACATTACAACGTAAAGAAGGGGTTGTTACAAGTTTAAAAAAGTAATGTTAGATGACAGCCACATGAACCTTGAGCAAAACGAGAATAATAATAAGTTTACATGAACGGCACGGTAACCAGGACTGAAGTATTCTTGATAGATTATTGACTGGATTGTTCATAAGCAAATATCGAGCACGATGTTGTCCCAGCTTTCAAACGGTAGAGATGAAGGCACAGACTTCCAAAACAAAAGTCACTGCTCACTAAAGGTGGCCCACAGTGTTGGGGAAGTAACGGAGTGTGTTTTATTTAACTAAAATATTGCATATTATATTTAAGTTTGTGGGAATAAATTCTGAAAAGTGTTTTTCCCATGCTTACCCCAGTTGAATTGAGAATCAGTGCCAATACCCAGCCTAATGTTGGGTGGCCTGAAAAAATATCACCAGCATATTTAACGGTATCAAAACACCACCCAACTCTCACAGCTTTATTTAGACTTGCCTTCTAGCCGATGTTTTGTTCTAAAGAAACACAAATTTATGAAAATGGTTGAGTTTCACCACTTGTCCCAGCCAGTGAAGGCGAATGTTTTTCGGCAAACAAATGCAACAAGCCAAATAGCAGGCTACTTGTCCGGTACCAACAGCATGAACAGACTGGGGTCACGGTGACCAGCGATCAATAAAAGTCAAGCATGTAACAACTAATGAGCCGAATATTGATTTCTCAGGGATTGACACACATGTCAATAGTGGCTACAACGCCACAAATGAATGTTTATGCAGTGTGCAATCAATATTAAGCACCAGCTTCTATTAAGGCATAATTTGTTCAAGCTGTTGACCTTGACAGCTCTGAAGGGTGGCCAAAAATAAAATCACTTGTTATACGTTTGTCGTAATCGACTTCACAACTAGGTGCTGTGAATATGCTATCCTTAACTTATGCATAAACTTTGTGGTTTTGCAAAGCGACAACTTTCAACAAAGGTGGTCGTGGTGTTAGTGTCAGTCTTAGCCATGCAATTTAACCGCTGAAGTGGAGGTTCATGAGCAGCATGTTAATGGAGGGACTCGATTTAAAGCCGGTCGGAGGCTCAACAGGGAAGGGGCTCAATAAGAGCTTCTCTTCAACCACCTGCCTGTGGGTGGGGTTTAAACACAAGCCCTCTTTCTGAGGTCTGCAGCTATGGGCAGCAATGGTGGGATCCTTCCCTCACCTACATGATACTCATTTGGCATTAGGGTCTTAAGCTGAAACTTTTGCTAATGAAAAATACACGCAGATAATAAGCTATGGACGGGTCGCATGAGCACAAAGTTGCCTGAAAAGAATATGCAACAGGTTGCACATATACACAAGTTCAAGTTTGCAACCTCTGAAAAGAGAATCTGTTCTGACCCCACAAAAAGAAAAAAGTGAAAAGAGACCAATATCATTTTCTGTTGAAAACTGAAATAACCACTGTTGATTCTGGAAGCAATAAACATTTATATCCATCCAAACACACTCATACAGTAATTGTCCTTTCCCATGATGAAGAACTACAAACCCACCACTTTGCGTTGTGGTGCGATAGGTTGATGCCAAACTCGGATGATGGAAATCGGGAAGCTGGTTTCGGGGAAGAAGATTTAAAGTATTGGCTGGACCTCACAACAGCATGCCACAAACTCAGCTTGTTCTGACAAAGTTCTAAAGCCTGGGGTGTTGGTCCTGCTTGGTTTGTTAATGAAAGCAAAACACAACAAGTGGTACAAATTCTAACTCTAAACAAATGTCGCCAGCAACTTAAGGTAACTGCGGCTCCAAGTTTAGATCCAAGTAATCTGACCATTGGTCATGTTGATTTAGCCTGGTAGCACCTGCCTGGTGACATCAAACAAAGCCAGTGTGGACCTGCCATCCAGCCTACAACCATGATCTCACCAAAATAGAGTGATCCTGGCGCTTATCATACAGGTTCTGAGCAGTCGTGCTGAGTCTCCAAAGGTGGCTTAAATCAGCAAGGCCTCCTAACAACATATTTGCCAACTACAGGCACACATGTGGTTTCCAGTTAGGGGTCTGCACCTGTAAACAGTTGACCCATGGCAGCTTGACGTGATGGGAAGTTGCAATGTTGACTGCAGGTCAGAACGAGCACAACTGCTAATAGTCACTCTTTGGTCTAGCTATGACAGCAGAGTTTGGGTTAAAAGAGTTAAGAGGCTGATGATTCTGGTATAGAGAGTAAGCTGGTCTGGATTATAAAAGCTACAGTCAGGAAGGCTGTGCTAAGTAATATTGTTCTATCTACACAGAGGCCACAGCTAGTAACTTTAAGGATTACCAGAGTTAATTCCAGTTATTAACTGCCAGTGTCATAATAAAAACACAAACTGGGCACAGGCCAATTACCTGCCAAACTGGCTGGTAGAGATGACAGACTTTCCAGCCACAAACAACATTTTGTATCATTTGACTGGTGGCTGGCAGTAGTATGAAGACCAACCTATGAGTGATACAACATGGAGAAACACACTCAACACACCCAGAGGCCAAGCAGACTACCACAAACGGCCAAACACTACCATGAAGTGAAAGAGGCTTTATACCCACACACTGCACTTAAACAGGTTGACCTGCCATCCACAGTAACATTCTGTCACTTTTCGTTGCAACCACTATGATTAAACACAATTTGGGCTGCATGGAAATAACCGACACAATAAAGCAAGGAAAATATCTCTGAGGTCTTTTGGGAACATACTGACAGATTTCTAAAATTACTCAATCATGTCCCATCAAAACAACTTAGATGTCTCCAGCAACTTTCAAAACAGGACAATAGGTGCATCGTCTGGCTCTCAGCTCATCCAGGCAGTTATAGTGGCTTTGACAAAAACACAACAGAAAAGACAGTATCATGTCAGGATAGGTTCTCTCAGGATAAACATCTCTCACTTTTATGATACTACAAACAACAACTGTGGCTGGCAAAGGCTCAGATGCATCTCCATTATCAGTTTCAATCACAACTGCCATACATTAGAAACATCAACAACATTGTCAGAGATATGCAGATAACAAGCAGGTGAAGTGACGCCCTGATTACCTCAGTTAGTTAAAAAAACAGACACACGGTCTTAAATATTGTGTATCCCTATTGGTTCAACTTGACTGAAGTTGTGCAACTAAATTCAAGTCAATGTTTGAACTTGGTCACCCATTTGCATTATCTTGCTATGAAAATACCGGGCTGTAAAGCAACCCCAGCCGCTAAAACCCACATATGGGAAGGGTTTCCGCCATTTTTAAACTGGTTTCAGTGTTGAGAAGCGACAAGGGTTAAGGAAGTAATTGAGGAGTTAACAACGGCTTTGTTTGATGCATGTTGAAGGTAGATGACCTGTATATGACGTTAAGTGAAGCACAAATCTATGATTTAATGTTTCCATCTACGACTGGTTTTGCGACGTTTCACGGAGAAACTCCAGTGGAAAAAGTAGCCCAACATGGGCACAAAACGTAACGTCCGGTTAGCGTTGGTGTATAAAAGACCTAAATATCTATTTACTGATGAGTATGTCAAAGACTTTTGAGGAGGTTGAACGAATGTTTTTAAGCTTCGAATGGTGATTGCTAACTCGGCCGATACGAGGCAACCTCAAACACCTCAGGTTAGCTAACCCAACTAACTTTGCTTGCTGTGAACAAAAAACTTTCACATCTGAAAAGTTTTTCTTTCTTTGGATGAGCCCATTTACAACGGCGTTTTATCGCACGAACGCTGAAATGCTTTGGGATTTCAGGAGCAACGATGTTTCATTGTTTAACCCGGCTGTTGCTAACTGGCAAAAAGCCTACATAATACAACTTACTTTCCGGTCTCGCTGCCGCCGCCGCTCCCGAGGCCGCCTTCAGCACCCGAGACCGCCGCCAGTGACGGACCTCAGAGGAGCCCCTCGGAGCTGAGGAGAAAAGGAAGAAGCAGAGGGGGTCCAGCTACCAGGGAGACGAGGCCAGCCACCTGGCCCGGGCCTGAGTGTCCTCGAAAGCCAGCGTTGGGGAGGATACCGAGCCTCAGCCACCTCCATGGACTGACAGAGACTCGAGAATACGTTTTTTGACAGCTCCTCTTCTTCTGCCCCCACTCCTCGATAGCCCTTCACTTTCTCTTTTTCCTTACTTCAACAGATGAATCAAAACTCTTTGTCATGTAGGAATATGGCGCTGCTTATACCTTTACTATCGCGAGGTAAAATTGTTTTTCAGTTTGCCAAAGTTGTGTTGAGGGAGGGAGGAGGAAGATGTGATTGGGCTGGTGCGTTCCCATAGGTAAGAGCTTGTGCCCAGTATGAAGTGTGTTTTCAGTGTTTGGATTGGATCTTTTGTTTTAATTTTATATTAATTCACAGATGGTAACATGGCGACTGACAAGCAGTTGAGGAGGTCCAGATGCAGTTGACTTTTGAGCTAGAAAGGTCAAAGTGGACTAACGGTTAAGTTTTCTGTACTATTTTCATCCAAGTCCACAGGGTGTCAAGGGATTTATGGTGTGGTTTCAAAGTAGTGTTTCTGATGTTGCCTGATCAAAATGTCTTCCAAAAGGCCTTTTCTGTCCACCATGAAACTGGCATTTCCTCCTGGATGAACCACCAGTTTCCACCCGCAATGTTGCACCCACTTTTAAGTGGAGCACTGTTCTGGGTAAGGGCGCCATAAACAGGTGTCTCATTGGTACTTTTACGACATAATTGATGTGGACTTGCTGCTTCTTGCTGCATTAATGCCCACATGGGTGAGTGAGAAAACAGGCTGGCTGGTGGGAACTCTCATGAAAAAGGGCATACGTTTCTTCAGTGGACTGGGGTGGAAACATGTGGTCTCGTTGATATCGACATAATACGGTGACTCACCAGTCCACTCCTGGCTACTCGGGAGCAGACTGTGACCTGACTCTGGGTTTGAAGCGAGAGCTGAAATCCCCTTCAGTGCAACAAAACTGACTGCACAGTGCAGCCTCTTATCCTCTATGCCAACCTTCTCATGGAGTATTCATTACTTCTGTAATGTCTTATACTGCTTCTACACTTTGTTGATGGGACTTGGTGGCAGGAAGGCACGGGAGACCTGTGTTAGTGTCTGTGAATCAACAAAACTACACACACAAAAAGCGATGCAACGAATCAAGAGATACTCCGGGTGGTGTCTCTGCAGAATGTTTGCCACAGAGTGGTTCTTCTCTGGTTCTGCTGTCATTTCTGGCAACACTTAATAAGTGGAAGTGGACTGTGCCTTGGAATTACAGCACCCCCTCTGGCCAACAACCACACACACACTCTGCTAGCTCTGTTCCTGACACATGCTGTACTGATTACAAAATAGGCTTTAGTCCACTAGCAAAAATAAGACAGGGCCAACATGTGTATGCAGCAGTAGCCTGAAATAAGGAAAAAAAAGAAACCCTGCTCTTGCACTCCTGCTACTGCAAGCAACCACACTCCTCCTCAGATATGAGCATTTTGGAGGAACAAAGGCTGGCCACCCACACTCTTGGCATGAAAAAGCAGCCTGTTTCTGCTCATGGACTGAGGACAGCTTGTGCATGGGTCCAGCAGTTCAGATTGTAGCTCGTGGTGGTCTCCACTCATTGTTACTTACAAGCAAACTTCTGTGCATGTCCACTGGCATTTGGGTTGATTTGCTCCCACTCCAGTGCTTCAGCACAAAACTTGACTTACTGTGGTTGGGGCAGGGCATGGGCGACATAAGAAGGATTGTCCTGTTGTCCAAACTTCCAAGGTGGCATATTAAAGTGCAAGTTTGTGCATTCACCTGGGTGCTTTGTTGTTGTTATTTTCGGGGATGAAGCTTAGTTGGATGATGTTTCAGTTGGATCTTGTTGAATCAAAATGGTTAAAAAGTACTATAAAGTGAAAATCAGTCCAGTCCCAAACAGTGGGGAGGCTTGAGAAAAATCGTACATCAAATATATTAGGTCGTTATGGACTCAGATTTTCCATCAAAAATTTGTGGTTCTGTTGATAAGTGCGGGTAACCACTCTTTCCTGTGTTTGCTCTCCTGGCCAACCTTGCACCTACAGCCAATGACAATGCATATAATTATAGCTAGCTTCTAAACCGGGTTGGGTATTACTACTTGTTGTCTCTGTCATGGTATGGTGAGATACATAAAACCCTAGTGAAAACGCTATTTAATTCACCCATTTGTTTTACTTTCATCCAAAACAACTTACAAGTGAGGGGTAACGAACTCCAATGCTTGTCAGAACTTTGGCACATGGACAACACTGCTATCAATGGACAACGGTCTACCCACCTGAGCCAGCTGCTCCGGATAGTGAATCCTGAATACTGCAGACAACCAGGAAAAAAGGGTAGTAGCACCATTATTAATTCCTCAAACATTTAGGCAAACAAACAGACCAGTTATTCCTTTGTGAAATAAGATCTACATATTTTGCCTTTTGCGTTAGGATTGGCTTCTTCAATCCAGATCTTCCCAGGGACAGTAATTCAACGGGATCAATTGCTGTGTAGACTGCGGTGTTAATAGTTGCTATGTTTCTTGGAACGAGCTGCCCGCGTGCCTCATGTTGCCTGCCACCTCATGCCTGGTCTTTATAAGGATTCCTGCCAAAAGCACCTTTAACATCAGATGAGGTCTTAATTGAATCATTACCTTTCTTGCTTGTGTAACTTTTAATTCCTCTGAGCGAGCTACTGATGAGCACTGCAACGGTGGAAAGGCCCTTATAAACAATGTTTCTTGGGTTCAGGACAAACCAACGATGGTTTCTTTGAAGTCTCCATTAGTTTACCTCGCCAGGCATGGAGAGACGAATTAGTCTTAACAAGTTACGTTGACACATCGGGTTTTGGCAATTTGTGCAGAACACCAGTGAGCCGGGTTGTTGGTTGCTTACCGCGTTGAGAGTACAGTTGTGTCTTTCTGAGGTAATAGAAAGATCTTGCCCAGACTCTTGACGATTTTCTGTCACCGTTGGCATCAGGTCCCTCAGGTAAATGGAACTGGTCAGCCCTCTCAGAAGACTTGGGACTCGGGGTGAACCATCTGCCTCGGGCAGTTGGGCGAGAAGACAGGGGGTGGGGGAAGAGGAGGGAGGTGCAGGGAGCAGCAACAGAAGAACGCCTTAACGCCAACATGGATTCCGTGTAAAAAAAATGTGAAAGTGTGCCAACCCACAGTAGTAGTAATGATAGTAGTGATAATTAAAGTAGTACAAAGTAACAATAATACTAAACGTACTAGTAATTTCTAATTAACGAAGATTAGTGGGGTTGTAGGAGCAAAGCAAGGAGACTTGTCCAGACTCTACGAACTCTGCAACTCCAGAGGCAAAGCCTGCAGAAAGGAGGAGAGAAGGCGAGAGAGCACCGGCTACTACGGAAGGGAAGATATTGAGTTAACATGTATTTATGGGGATATGAATCCATGGGATGGAGAGAAAGCTGTTGCATCATGCAGGGGCTCTCCAGTCTGAGCCTGTGCACCAGCAACAGGGATGGTTCAAGCTGAGCAACCTAACCAAAACTTTGTATCAAAGGAAAGTTTTAAACCTACTCTTAAGGTACAGAGGGTGTCTCTGCCTCTGGACCCGGCTTTGGAGAAGGTTCCCACAGTGAGGGGCCTGATAGCTGAGCTCTGCCTCCATTCTACTCTTGAAGCCTCTGGAACCACCAATGCAGCCAGCATTCTGAGACAAGAGTCCTAGTGGGATTGTGGGGGACTATGGTCTTTACAGGTAAAGATGAACCTGACAAAAAGGGCTTTTGTAAGTGAGGAGGATTTTAAATTCTATTCTGTGGATTTGACTGAGGCCAATGTGAGAGGCCTTTTGGGAGAAAAAATGGTCTCTTTTCTAGTTCTGTCAGTAATCATGCTGCAGCATTTTGAATCATGCAGGTCTTTAGAGACTTGTTGGGGCAGCCTGATAACAGTGATACAGTGGTCAGCCTGGAAGTAGCACAAATGCATGAACTAGTTTTCTGCATCTTTGAGACAGAAACTCATCTGAGCTGGTGATATTATGCAGGTGAAAAAGGCAGTCCTAAGTTTGTTTATTGTGAGCTGGCTATGTCTGGTCAAAAGATAACTCCGAGTGCTTTACAGTGGAGCTGGAGGCCAGAGACTTGTCGTCTAATGTACATCATTAAGAAAATATTGTTCTCAGGTGAGGCCAAGTGCAATGGATTTTCTACGGGTTCAATAGTAAAGTTGCTCATCATCCAAATGTAATATTCACAAGGCATGCCACGAAGTTCCTTCTTCGATTGGTTTCATTAAAACTAGAGTGACAGATAAAGCTTCTTGTCATCATCTGCATAACGTAATAGTGTTTCCTGACCAATGTTGCCCAAGGGAAACATATACAAAGTGAAAAGGACTGAGATTAGCTTGCGAACCCTTCAATGAACTCCATGTTCTAACTGTGCATGGGAGGGAGGCGGTTGTAACATGTAAACTGAAGCCTATCAGATGAGCCAGGACTTAAACCAGTTTAGTGCAGTTCCTTTTAATACCAATAGATGCTCAGTCTCTGTAAAGGATGTGATGGTCAATGGGTATCCAAAAAGCAACACTGAAGTCTAACAAGACAAGGATACTGGCTAAGTCCATTGTCTGATGCAATTCGGAGGTCATTAGGTAACTTTTACAGATGCTGTCTCTGTTAACAATGATACAACTAAATCCTGACTGAAAATCACTCAAATAAACTAATATCCTGGCAGAAAGTCACACAACTGTTTTGCAACTGCTTTCTCTAGGATCTTAGAAAGAAAGGAGGTTATATATGGGTCTGTGGTTATTAATACTGGATCAGGGGTGGGCTTTTTGAAAGAGGTTTGATTGCAACTTCTTGCTCTGACTGCTGACACATAACCTGACCACCAGGACAATTTAACATATCTAATAAAATTGCAATTGGGTCGAAACACTCCTTAAGCAACCTGGTTGAGTTGGGTCTGAAGACAGGTTGAGAAGGTTTAGATGCTGAGAAATAGTTGAGGAGTGAGCTGGTGTGGAGATCTAGGTCGGTCTGGGTCGGGTTTCACAACTGATTCTATGAATCCACAATCGTTTTTGAGGAGTATCGGATGCTGTTTGACGGGGTGATGGTGGTCTCTAATAGTAAGGGTATCATTAAAAAGCTTATACGTCATCACTGCTGAGGGTTATAGAATACATGGATCTATAAACTGTGACTCTTTCTGTTAACCTGACCACAGTGCTGAAAAAAACAGGGTTGTTCTTATTATTAATGACAGCCAGGCACCTCTGGCATTACGAAACCTCTTATGTCTTTTAAGACTATCTTGCCAGGCCAATTTGGGGTGTGCGCGCCATATGTGATGTTTGTTTTGGTGTTAATGTGAGGTTCGGTTGAACCATGGAGCTTGCCTCTTTGCTTTATTGCTTTCATTTTTAAGGGGCAATAAGTCTGAGATTATGCGTGGTAACCTGCAAAAACTTATCTACAAGATGGTCTGGATGGGAGGGTAGCTTTCTGGATTGGGGTGAGATATGGCATTGGTTGGGTTAGGAGGAATCTTTCTAGAATTTAGCTACTCTACTATCAGAAAGATTTCTAGTTAGGACGTTTTTGCTTGTTGATACATAATCCAGCAATATGAATTCTAAGTGAATGGCTTCAGTTTGGAATGTGGTTACAGTGTTGACTGTGGGGCAGCTGGTATAAAATTGAACCTTAAACAATCAGAAACTATTGTACTTTGTATTTTAAAGGATGGTTTTCTATATTCCAATGGAAATACCCAAACCAACAACAAATGACTCCTGTTAACAGGTATTGTTTGTGTATCCAAAGCCTGATATAACTTATTGCCTTCAGGCTTTACTATGTTTTTATCCTACGTTATTTTAAATGTATGTAATGACTGCAGTGCAGTGTTATATGTGTGTTTTTAATCATCAAATAAATTCATTCATTCATTCACTCAGTCCATTCAGTCATTCATATTCCTCTATGCCATAGAATTTCAGTGGTGTCCAGAAACTACTAAAAACATATCAGTGAGCCAGATGGTTACATTGGGTGTCATGTTCCCTCTTTACCATGAACACACACACTGTAGTTTATTTTGACTCAATTCTACATACTGCCATTCATACTTCCATGAATACTCATTAGAGAACCAAATGTGTATTAATCTAAAGCTGGAAAATCCCAAACAAATGCACAATTTCCTATTGTTTAAGCAATATTTGCAAAAACAAACAAACAAACAAAAAACAGTGTCCTGCTGTTTTAGAGAATTACAGAGCCTTTTGTAAGAAATATTTATTCATTCTTTTTTTTTCCATCTTTCCAACTCACGCTGTCTGTGGCACCCACCCACTCAGCCCACTGGAGTCTGGGAACATAGGAAAGTGGAGATAGACTAACACATTGTTAGTTTTGTTGGTTGGTCTTTTCATAGGAATTATTAACAGTAAGAAAATATTGCCCACCTTATGTTTTAATTGTGGGTTGGGTTCCTAGAAACACCGGCTATAGTACAAGTGGTGGTGTTTGTTCTTAAGTTGCCTGAACTTGGGTCAACTTAACTTTTATTTTGAAATATGTTTTGTTAAGACTGTGTTATTTTATTTTTATTTAATGTCATACTACATTGTGTGGAAGTTTTCATCATGCTTTTGTAATGCCTCCTTACTGACTATCAAGGATTGTTGTCAGAATGTCATGCTATGATTATGCCATACCCTTTTTCATGCTGTGTTATGTCATGTTCTATTAGTCACATGTACCTGCATGTAGGCACCGATGGACCTGAATGGTTTTAAATTATGCTGTTAATTCTAATTAGACCAAAGCATTTCTTTCCTGCAGAGAGCTCAGGACTTTAGAGCAACCTATCTTCAACTATCTTCTACTACAACAGGTACAGCTTTAAATTCTGACATGCAGACAGACTCCATGAGTGCAGAAGTGCTCTGTTGATGACATGTATGTCACAAGCACCCCTCACATATAGACTTATATGTGTGGGGTACTTGTTCCTCTTCCTAGCTGACCCAAGCAGCAGCACCTGGAGATAGAGTAGGAAGTGGGATCATCTGCATTAATACATTCTGCTGCGCTCTCTCCAAGTCATAAATTTCCTTCAAGTGGTAGCAGCAACACTGCAGGCAGGGACATTGATCTGGTGCTTCTGCCAGAACTCACAAAGTTGATGCCAAGTCTCAGCTTGCCTGCACTGGTTTCACTTGTCATACCACCAGCCATAAAGAAAACTGAATGTAGTGCTTGCTTGACACATCTTGTGGAATGTCTTGATGGTGTATAAGTGCTCCATTCATCCACAGATATTGTGTAAGGGCATGTGTGTGACTTTATAACAAGCACAGGATCAGTAGCAGGGGATGTATAAACTTTCTACAACTCTTCCAAGTTTTAGAACTTTGACCATGTAGCTCATATATATCATATAGTTTCCATTATTGGTGACTAAAAATGAAGACAACAAAATATTCACTGTGATAGATTATCTTTGAAGTCTGCAGAATTCAAAACACACATACATTGGGTTACATACATTGGCCATATGTTGGAGAGAATATACTTTCATAGAATAAGCTTTCTGAGCAGTAAAAAAAAAAAGGCCATAATTTTTTTATTTCACCCACTGAGCATCCACTGGTGCCACACCAAACAGTGAAATTGATGGAGATTGGTATACTGTTTTCCCACATATTCAGGAGAAGGTCTCAAAAATGGATTGCCAAAATCTATACAGCGATGGACATGGCTAGAACACGCAATGTGGCAGGACTTTGTTTGCACTGATCACGTGTAAAGTCCCTCCTAAACTTTGACAATCTATCTTTGGTCCAATTAAAACAGTATACAATTTTAAAGTGAGTCACAGTATGCCTAAGGCATAATGAGGAGGAGCAATGTATACATTTTTGCTAGATCACCTCTGGGGTTGTTTTGTCTGTGTGTTAAGCAATGTTCTGCTGATTTGTTTTGTGTCTGCCTTACATTTAAAATTTTTGTTCAGCAAAGATACAGGAAAACATAATGGGAAGCAGTTTGAATTAGATGCTACAAACTCTCTAAACTGTAAATACCAGTGGAAATCATTATTACATTTCTGTAATAACTGTTCAAAGGAGGCAAATGTGTTTTCAGTGTAGAGAACAGGTAATGTGCCTATTCAAACATCATAGGCTTCAGGGCGGCACAGTTGTGCAGTGGTTAGCAATGTCGCCTCACAGCAAGAAGGTTCCAGGTTTGAGGCCCAGTTTGTCTGGGGCTTTTCTGTGTGGAGGTTACATGTTCTCCCTGTGCCTGTGTGGGTTCTCTCTGGGTACTCCAGCTTCGTCCTGCAGTCCAAACACATACAGGTTAAATGTTGACTCTAAATTGTACATACATAAAATGTAGGAAATGTATTCAATGCATCAGCAGTTTTTTCATAAACATATTTCCAATGCAGCTATTCACATGAAATTTACACCAAATATTGATATTAACTCAGTAAAACTACACAGATAAAGAAATCGTAACATTCTAATCCATAAAAAAGTTATGTGGAATAACAAAGGAGAAAAGTTTTGAACACAGTATAAAAAAGCACAAAAACAGCTGATTCCGCTGTTCTCCTTACCTGTGCTAATTAGAAGCAGTTAGGTTAGTGCATGCTGGAAGGTTAGTACTAGAGGGGACATCCACTGCCTGAATGCAAGTAAAAAAATTGTTTTTTACCTGCAAGAAACATCTCATGAGTAGAGGCAAAGAGGTTTCCAAGACCTTCGCTACAAGATTGTTGGGCAGAATGGAAGTGGCACTGGTTACAGACAGATTTCTAAACTATACTAAAAATATTCCAATAAGCACCATTTGGGCCATTATCCCCAAGTGGAAGGAACATCACTTCACCATCAACCAACCACGTACAGGAGCTCATTGTAAGAGTTTCAAACAGGCAGTCAGAAATTTAGTCAGAAGAGCAAGAGCAAGAGCCAAGGAGCTCTGGAAAAGAGCTCCAGAAAGACCTGGAAGAGGCAGGTTTGGTTGTCACAGAAGGCAATGCACTCCAATGCCACAGTCTTAATGCAAGATCACCGCGGAAGACTCCATTACTGAAGAAAAGGCACATTGAAGCTCATTTGAAGTTTGGAGAAGCCTGTAGATAGTATGGTTTCTTCTTCTCATCGTACTGGCAATATTCAAATTATTGAACGGAAGATGAATGGAACAATGTACAGGGAAATTCATGAGAAGAATGTGTTGATGTATATACATATATACACACACACACACATACATACATATGTGGCCTTCCAACAATCCAAAACATACTGCAGAGGAGACTGTCAGCTGGTTCCAGAGGAGGAAAATAAAGGTGTTGGAATGGTCCAGCTAATCATCAGATTTAAACCCAACTGAGCATGAGGAAGGAACTGAAGATCAAGATTCACCAGCGGGCCCCCAGGAATCTTCCAGATTGAAAGACTGTCTGTGCAAAAGAATGGGCTAAAATCCCACCTGAACACTTTTAGTTTCTTCATACTGGACATGTCTTGAAGCTGTCATTGCAAACACAGGCTTCTCCACCAAGTATCAAATAATTTTCAGTTAGTGTGTTCAAAACTTTTTTCCTTTGTTGTTCAATGTTAATTGCACATAGATTTTTAATAGATTGGAATATTATGATTTCTTTAATTGTGTTGTTTTACTACAATTAGAGTTAATATCAATATCTGGTCTGAAGGTCATGTGAATAGCTGCATTGGAAATATTTTTAATTTAAAAAATGCTGGTGTGAATACTTATTTCCCACAGTGTAGGTGTGAATGTGACTGTGAATGGTTGTTTGTCTCTATATGTCAGCCCTGTGATAGACTGGTGTGTGTGTGTGTGTGTGTGTCTGTTATTACTGAGCTACCAGTGGGTCACTAAAGCTTAAGGTTATACACCTGTTGAAGTAAATCTGTACACTTTAGTACAATTATATACATCTATACTGCTGAGTTTGAAAAAATAAAAGATGAATCAATCTTTACAATAAGTTTACAATATTATTTGGAAAACAGTCAGCAGAAATGTAAGATGCAGTGTATAAATTATAGTTAATGGATTAAAACATGTAACAGTCCTGTAAAGATATACAACATATTTTTGACATCTTAGTTTTTCATCATTCTTTTCCCTGAGAGGATAATGCTGCAGGACTCTATAGCAGGAGTCAGACCCTGTAGGAGCTCACTGTGTCCTTCACATTAAACTGTCACCCTTGGGTGACATCAAGTGGTGAGCAGAAACAGTAACACTTTGGTCAGCTACAGTGTGTTCCTCCAGAACAAACACAGGTTAAGAGCTGCACCACTCCCTACATTTACTGTATAAATAAACAATAGATTGAGACAAAAGAGATTTTATTATAATAGAAGATATAAAATAAATATACATGACTTTTTTCTCATTTAACAGTCATTTGTACAGTGAAATTTGGACGTTTGCTAAAAGCAGCTAAATAAATGTTTTCTTTTTTTTTGATTTTCCTGCCTTGAGCTATTGCTGCCTTATCTATAAATGCTATGAATAGACAATACATTTATGCCATATGTATATCTCAAACTTGCATGCACGCACGCACGCACACACACACACACACATACACACACACACAAACAATACAGAGAGAATGTTTTAGAGTAGACAGACACCCCAACCTGCAAGGCAATCTGCTGATGCAGCTCATTGATAGTTTTGGGGAATGAAACATGAAGACCAATTTAAAGTGTTAAAGAGTGTTAAACTAAATAACAGCTGCTGTTTTTTTTATTTATTTCTGAAAACACCAAATTAAAATTTCTTAGAAAACTGCTTATCAAAAGATGCTCTGATAGGGCAGAGGGTTACTGTGACCACGTTTTGTGACACAAGCCAGACAATGTTTGTAATTTGAGTGACATGACGGGCACTGAGGGCATCACAGAAACTAAGCTTTGCAGATGGAGTGTCTGTTTGTCTGTACAAAGTGTTGAGAGGGTGACAATAAGTGCGTTTGTTCTCTATTGGAAAAAGACAGGCACATGCAATACTATCAAAAAGGAGGAAATGTGAGAGGAGAAAGCGACCTAGAGGTGCACTAGATTTCATATAGGTGTGTACTAATGTGTGTCTGTCTATATTTACACACACAGGGGAGCATCATCTGCCTTTTAACTTTCATCACACTGCCAGAACTTTAGAGTCTGAAGCAAGACATTAAAAAACATGAAATACTTTTTTCAGATTTTACCAGTAAATATTTGAGCAACAAGAGTGCATTAAAAGACAATTCTTGTATCAATATCTTGATGAAAAATTCTTAAAATGTGTTGTTATGTACAGCATTTCAAAACAGACTTACTGCGCTTAAGTGATGTGAGGATGACATCTATTAGAATAGAAAACAAGATTTGTTTACAGTCTTTAGAGGTGTGACACATATATATGTATTTAGCTGCTTGCTTCCACATCGTGTAAATAACAATATGCTACATAGTAATGAGGAAAAAAGCGGACATAGGAAAAAGACACTCACTTGCACACACACACTCACACACACACACACAAATTCCCATGACATCTTTAGAAAATGAACAACTACAAAAGGCACCATCCACACAAACAAAAACGTGGATCATTATCATTCCCGTAAAGACAGTGACACTGTGGAATATCTGTGTTGAAACAAACCACGAGAGGCCGGTGAGAGATCCCAAACAACAGCGTCACCTTCATTCTACTGTACATTGAGGTGGCATTAACACATTCAGTAACTAGACATGCTTTCATGTGAGCATATAGAGATGAAACAACTCTAAAATGACAAGAAATATGGTCTAGTGTTGCCTGGTTTGTCTGACAGAGGTCCCTCTCTATAGCTACTATAGTTAAGGCAGAGGAAAGTTCAAAAAATGGGTATTATACATAGATGTATGCAATAATAAATATGATTGTATACTATCCATATATATGTATTTCTTTACAATAGTTCATTTAGAGTACATTTTTAAAATGCTGTGAAAAAAGGACACAAATGACTGCTGTCTTGGACTACTGTACTCAGTATTACACATGGAATGAATATACATAACCCATCAAAATATAACAAAACCTGTCAACTGCAAAACCTAAGCACAGGTGAAAGCTTTAGACTGGGATTGTTTTGCATAGGAGTTGTTTGACAGAAATTTGTCCAACAGAGCTTTGTGCTCAATAATACTTGTGACACCTCGCTTGTGTGGAGAGAGAAATTTACAACAAAGTGTCTGAATGTATCCTCACTGCTACTGAGTTTCAAATACACACACTGAGGGGAGGAGAAAACCTTTGAATAGCTGCTGGTTTTGATCCCCACCAAATATTACTGAACAGGCTGAGTCCCCTTGGATCTGTCTGCCAGACTGTCAGAACGCAAGAGTAGAAAAGATGAACTGAACAACTGAAGCAACATACAGTATCATTTCCAAAATGCTTTACAGGTACATTTCAGGTGGAAATTAATTCCCTGAAGTTTGTCTTTAAAGCTGTACTAATCTATATTTTCAGATTACAGATTGGATCAAACTACGACTATGTGTAGCCTGCTCTTTCCCTCAGATCTACTGAGCATTTTAGCCTCTTTTAGCTCACTGTTTGGGTTTTCAAGACTGCAGTTCTTAATAGTGTCATTTACAACCGCAGGCAGCTGTTATAAGTGAAGAAACCCTAATAAACTGTAGGCTCACTGTCTAGCACTGAACAGAAGACAAGTTAACAACTAGCTGTTAAATGTAATAAAATATCTAGCAGCTAGAGAACCAGACATTTTTCTCAGGACTTTGTGGAGACCAAAACAGAGCTAAAAGGAGGATTGTTTGCTAACATGTTAACCATATCAACTTTATAGAGATCTGAACTGTAGCTTATGTGAAATAATCCAAGCTTATGTGCACTTGTCTTTTAAATAACAGAGATTAAAAGTTGGCAAAATGACATCACAACAAAGTGTTTTTGGATATTATGAACATGGAAGAAACTGTGTTATGATGCTGTAAGTAGTTTCACCCTCTAACAGCAACTCTATTTTATCTTATAATATGGATAGCAGACCCAGGGACACACTTCATTTCTTAGAAAGACCAGTGAAAAATGCTCTCTGAGAGATTGCATTGACTGAGAAAAGCTAGTGGATCAGAAGCTAGGCAGGAGGGGCTGTCTTTGGACTTCACCTCCCTGTGAGATGGGTTGTTGTGTTTTCAGCTTGCTACACTGTCACTAGCCAAAAACAGTCAATGCAACTTTTAACATGTGTGTAAAGAGCTGGTCTACAAACTGATAATCATTTTCAATTTGTCTACTTTAACATGACTTTTTTCAAATATGGTATTTTGGAATTAAACTCTTCTGGATCAGGATCAAGATCAAAGTCAGGATTTGACAAGAATCTGACAAAGTTCATCTGCACTTGCTACGATTGCATGTTTGTGATTGCTTTAAAAAGTGGAATCCAAAAACAATATGTCTGTCGTTTTGCAGAACTGACACAGTTTGGATGGAAGTGACCCTGACCCCTAACATCAACTGTAGTAAATCCACCTGGCTGCTGCAGAGAAAGACACAGTATGGAACAGCAGAGGAGGAGCCACTGAAGAGGTTTTGAATAGAGTAGAATAGTTTTGCAGAAAGAGTCTTATTTTTAGAACTGAATCTGACGCAACAGACTCATCTTAGTATCAATACATGAAACAAAAAGCCTGGAGGAGATCATTTTTAGTGGTGAGATACAAATAATAATAATTACCGTCTTACTGAGAGCAAAACAGGTGGTTACTTTCAGCATCAGTGAAACGTGACTGGAACTCTGAACAACAATAATATCACTTTTATGTTAAAACAGCATGCTTGCATTTTCTATCCTGCAGTTATATAATTACAGTTTCACAAAGAGAGTTCCAGTTGTCTTTCAGCCACAAGGTGTCAGTGTTTGCTTTTCCCACTGCAGGCCACACATCAGTCCCCCCCTCCACCCCCTACCCCTCACCCCCCAGCCCCTCCCCCACTCCCACCAAAAAATCCTGCTGTGTCCACGTCTGTACTAGAGCAAACACTGTTACAGTCTAGTCATTGGGTGCGTTCTTCATTACAACCTGCATGATGACTGGTCGTGTGACCAAGCAGGACCAGTGAGGATGGAGCAAGCTGTGGGGAAATCAAAATAAGAGTAGTAGAAAGCAAACCTGACTTTGGGGTTTACCCTTGAAGATTTGCTCTACTAAGATTTTACTCTAACTTGGTGAATAAAGTATTGAGAGTCCTTGTTTGAGTAAAAGTGATAACACAACAATATAAAACAGTGTAGCAAGTAAAAATATATATTTTTTTAGTAGAGGGGCCATTTCATAGTGTTATATATGGATTATACAACTGGATTATTTTTACTGGTTAAAATCTCATCTAATGTAGCATTTTACTGTTGCAGCTACTGTAGTTATGATACAGCTCATTTTGACTACTTTACATACTCTTGAGCAGTCCTGGCTATGGCTGAGTCTGGAAAACCTTATTTTCTCATTTCTCTCCTGTTAATGCAGTAGGAATTTGAACCTGTTTTCTAATTCTGAAAAAAACTACCTTGTGTTTTGTATGACAAATGTTAATTGAAGCTCTTAACTACATGTAGTGATGTACGAAGTATTATATTTTCTTATGAAATGTAGTGGAGTAAAAGTATAAAGTAGCATGAAATGTAAATGCTCAAGTAGTAGGAGTAAAACTAGCTCGAATTTATACTCATGTGTCTTGGTTGGAAGTAGTAACTTTCTGGAGTCGCTGCTGTTGGCCTGACAACTGGTCGTGGCAAAAAAATAGTTGGAAGAAATAAGAGGAGACAGCAAACTGTCATGTTTACACTTCAGTTTCTGTCCTAATTAAACAAACATGATATAATGTGTAAACTACTGACTTTTAGAGGTATTGCTAGATGGATCTTATCACTTTCAGACAGTGCCAGGCTAGCTCTTTCACTGTGTTAAGAGATTTGATGCTAAGCTACGCTAGCCAGCTACATCATACTTTACACAGACACGAGAGGTATCAATATTCTCATTTAACTCAGCAACAAAGCAAAAAGAGCCTTTTGCAAAATGTCAAACTATTACCATACGTGCAGTATGTCGGTAAATGTACTTAGTTACAGTCAACCACTTACTATTTTCCAAGGTTTTCTAATAGACTCATTAATTCAATTCATATTTAAGTGGGTGTTTATACTTAATATAACATGTTAAAGAAAGACAAAATAGAAAAGAATACTTGCTCTAGGGGCAGTGCACATTTATACTACTTCTGGCATGTATTAAAAAACGCACCCATTGTCTTAGCATGTCAAATGTCTGCTCAGTGCTTGGCCACAGGGTCAGAGTGGAAGAGGATGGGTGCAGGATGGGCAACAAAACTCACCCCACATTTGTTCCAGCTCTTTGCAGATTGGTTCAGCGGTCAGTGCAGTTCTAGTAAGTTAAACAATGAACAACATGCATAAAAAACATACTGTATGCACACGCACGCACACACACACACACACACTCAAACTCAAACTCACACTCACTCACAGGGCAACAGTGATAACAATAAAACCTTAAAAAAAACAATCTGACATCAGGCAGTAACAGTCTCAAGAAGCATATGGGGGGGTGGGGCTGTACTGTTAGCTGCCCTATACATTTATGTGCACGTTTGTGTTCAGAAACCTTGAAAGTTTTGAGGGTCCATGATAAGATGGGTGTCAGAGTAAAGTGTTCTCCTGAATAAGAAAACACTCTAGAGCTGCTGGCCACAAACAAGAGGTGTTCAACCTCATTAAACCGCTGTTGTGGCCAGAGGAAATGAAGCCCGGCTGTCAAATGATTCTTATCTCTAAAGGTAGTGGAGTGAATCAGAATATACAGAACTTCGAGCTGTAAAAAGACAACTACTTTTCTTACTTTCCAAATCCAAATCTAGATAAAGAGAGGTCTAAATACAGAAACCCTATAATAAGTAGATTAAGTTAAATTGCGCATTTAATATTTCCCTGCAATTGCATCAGCTAAAGAGCTGATTTTTTTTCTGTGTAGAAACACTGACTCTGTATCTTTTTTCCTTCTTAAAAGGACAGGGTTAGCTAAAACCTCTCATTTGATTATCCAAGGTAATAGTACACTAAAGATGAAAGTAAAGGCCTTTTCCTCCCGTGTTTCATCTGATAGCTTCCATATGTAACAATATTTACAATGACATCAACTATCAAGGTAAACTTGAAAATTCTAGCAAACAAGCGAGAGAAAAAAAATCTAATAAAAAAAGGTGCTATATACTGTACATATATGAACACAGCTGCGATTCTTTCTCATGAGGAACATTGTCTTTGTAAGTGCCATGGTTCTAAGTCTGTATGTGTGATGCCTTCACATCTATTTTACATTATTTTCAGTTCTTTTAGAAAAGGTTCACCAGCCTGATGAGGCAGAACTTCTTATTAGAATTTTTTGGTTCCTATGTTTGTTTGCCTTCATGTTACAGTGCCGATGAAGGCTGTCAGGTAAGAGGTCAAAGATGAGGGAGGGTTGAAAAGGAAGATGGTTGACTTGGAATGATGCACAGAGGGAGGTCCGGTGACATCTGCTGAGGTTGTTGAGGGTTGTTTGAAGGAGGAGGAGCTGCCGGAGATAACTCCTCTGCTGGTTCAGGAGTGACTGGGAGCGTCAGTAACGATGTGTCTGGTGGGTATACTGGGAGCTCTGCTGGGATGACGATGAGTATCCCATGGTGCTCTGAGGCTGGGTGGAACCTTGGACGTTGCTTTGGTAACCAAGACGGGAGCCAGAGTGCTGAGGGAAAGACAGAGGGAGGGGTGGAGAGAAAATACAGCAATGAGCAGCTTGATGCAGCTGACACTTTACGACTAAAAATCTAAACCCTGACTGTATGTGAGCAGGTATATAATGTGGTATTGAGCAGACTGACACAGAGCTGTGCCACTTAATGTGCGGTGTGTTAAATTACAGATTTGATTCCCTTATCAGTGGATGTATTTATTATTGTTGTTATAACAATTTTTTGATGACCAGCATCTGGGCACAGCATGTGTGTTTTTACATTTCTGTTTTTGTATGGATTAAGTAAATGAGATACAGCATCTTACTGCTTTAGGCATACTCTGCACAGAGCCAGACTGGGTGTTTCCCCCTGCCTCTGGACTTTCTGCTGACATAAAAGTGGAAATGGTCTTTATGTCTGACTTTTGCCCCCCCCCCCAAAAAAAGTACCTGCCAAAATGTCAAATTATTCCTTTAGGGGCAGTGGTGGAAAGAAACTAAATACATTTACTCAAGTACTGTACTTTATGTTAGCTTAAAAAGGATATATTAGACTTTTTACTATAGTATTTAATAGTTAGAATTATTTGCTCTTTTCAGATTTAAATGTGGGAATCAGTGAATCAACAAGGTAACTGTACACATTTCAAACTCGTCCAACCTTCAGCAGCTAACAGTAAAATGCTGCTTACAAACTGTCACAAGGGCAGATTTTCTGCAGAATGAGAACTTAATAACTTTGATAGCTGAATTACACTGTGGGCGTTACCCTTCTACAGGCCGAAAAACAAAAAAGAAAACAAAACAAAAAGTTCCAGTACTTTTAGCTAAATCTTTTGGACTCATTTCAAAGGCTAAAGCACAGAGAAAAGTGTCATCACCTGTGGAATCAAGTTGAGTTCAGTCAGGATTAGATACATCATCTCACAGATAGAACAACTCTGCTGAGTCAGACGGACAAGATGCTGGCTGTGAAACGGGACCTCAGCTGAACCGCTTACATGTCTGCACTACACAGTCCTGGTCACATGTGCAACATCTGTTTAGGAGAATGATTAGAGGGTGGTGCATGGTGATAGCCTGGAGGACAGTGGGATGTTTGATCAGTGAGGGGAAAGTGGGACACTGACAGTGACAGTCAGACAGCTAGCCACCCTCCTGGTATGTCAGGCCACTCCACTGGTTTATTTATACATCCGCTGAGGCTTGACAGCTACCAGCTGTCTCGCATGCAGCCTCAGCCCCTGCTACATACACTCACACACAGTTGGCAGTTTACTAGGAACACCTAGCTAAAGCTAATGCAGTCCTGTAATAAATCCTACTTTCATGAAGATCTTTCTATCTTTATTGTTGTTGTTTTAGAGAGATGTTGATTCATTTGTATATCTCATCAGTGTCCTACTTGATGAGGTATACATCTTGGAAGATGTAGTCTGTGATGCTGTTGAATTATACTGCATTATAATGAGAGTTGTTTCCATAGTCCAATCGACTTTAAGTCTATCTGCCAATGGCTGGTAAAATGAAACAATTCAGCACCCCAATACTTTTCAGCCAACCACAAGACCATAAGATACAATGTCAGTAAAAACAATGTAATAAAAAATTACCAATCAATTGGATAAAGGGAACTATAATAATGAAATATTACATCACACACACACACACACCCTACAAACAACACAAGTACTCAACTCCACATGCTCAAAATGCTCAAAGTGACTGGCAGTGCTGCATATCATGCACAGCCTGCTATGATTTAAATTTCATCGTCCTAAGATGCAAGCTTATTACATTTTATTTTAGCTGTACTTCCACTGCGCTTCTAATTTCTTTCCATTTTGGTTGCTCTACTCTGCTCTCCATGTGTTGCAATGTGCACTACTTGCAGATTCATCTTTTTTTCAATTGTTCCCAATGAGGAGAGAGAACATGTGGCTGCACGCCATCGCCTAAAGAAAAGAGCTGCACCCAGTGTCTTTTTTTTTCAGAGGAACCAGGCTCCATCTAATGGTAGCTCTCAGACGAGGCGATATACTTACATGTACACCTGATAGTGTCACCCAGTGTGGCCTAGCTGATAAAGCACACTCAAACAGGCATTAGAGGTCAAACCAGTCACCTCTAACACACTGTGCTTTGTGTAGTAGAACAGACACATGCTCTCCCTGTCCCTGCCTTTATTTAATCACACCTTCCAACACTCACAAATCTCCCTCTCTATGGCCCTATGATAACACTTGAGCCAAAAATAAAACAGGTGTCAGAGTAGGAAAAAACCAAGCAAAAACATGCACCTGAGAGATGTGTTGTCAGGTAAAGTATAGCACTTTTCTAGTCACGTCAACCACTCAAAGCGCTTACACTACAGGTCACATTCACCTGTTCACACACAAATTCATTCAGTGCTTGTTGTAGTGGATCGAATCAGTGACCTGCTGACCTGCTCTATCTCCTGAGCCACAAAGATTGGCAGATACTGCACAGTGAGGGGAGACTTTCCAAACTAATAGCTACATCTTGCTGTATAATCTAGTCAGCATTATCCAGAGTAGGAAAAACAACTAATACTATCAGTAAAGAAAGAGGTTGATAGATCTGTTTTTGATCTCTGTGCCTTCTCACTGTATTTACACTGTCACTTAATGGATAATGCTGGTGTTTTTCTATTCATTTCCAATTATCAACAAATCCCATTAATAAACCAAAAACAAATATTTGTTAGTCCATCTCTCAATACCTTTTGATTTAGATTTCCCCTACCCTGTCTGTAGACCCAAATCTATTTCTCCTAGAGATGTAAATCTTGAAAAATGTCTCATAGATATGTTGTTACATTTCTAAAAAGGTTTAGTAATTTCTAAAAACACAGTTACTGACATTTTTAGCAACTGTAACTCAAACAGGAGAAAATAGTGTTGGGGATTATTTTAGGAGTGAATTAACTCATATTTGGTGCTCTGGTGAGTACTTAAGCCAGCAGGATGATGTTTGTAGGATTCAGTCAAAATAAACAGTGTGTATCCATGGCAATGAAAAAAACATGTCACCCAGTGCAACAATGTAGCTCATTTATGTGTTTCTAAAAGTTTAATGACAAAAATTGAGCTCTACGGCACAGAAGACACGTAAGACATATCAGGCTTCAGCACTTGTTGATAGGAGAAATTCCCTTTTGGTTTTAGTCTACAGCTGGGATTTGGTGACGGTATAAAAAGCATACTATAGGTTATCACCATCCAACCACTTCTTTCCCCTTGAAGCTGGCAATGTAAAATGTACTGACCTGGTACTCTGACTGTAGCACCCCTGTGCCTGAGGAGGCCCCAGAGGGCCCGATCCGAGGTTTCTTGTTGGGGGGCCCCTGGTCCTGGCCATGCTGTAAACCCCCACCGGTGGTGGCCCCTGTGGCTCCCGCAGTGCCGTTTGTTTGGGTCGAACTCTGCTGGGAGGGTGCCTGCTGGGCTGTCGTCTGCTGCTGGTTCTGGGCCTGAGTCTGGCCTGTCGTCTGCTGGTGCTGCTGGGTCTGGTTCTGCAGTCAGAAACACAGGACAACCAACAGAGGCTTAACAAAGGTAATTCAGAGACCAACTGTAGGGAGTGGGGGAGAGGTAATCCGATAAGAAACCAAAAAATAAGTGTGTTTCATATCAGTCACTTTCTCGTTTGTGCATGAGGAGTGTGCACATGCACAGTATCAGATTAGTATCAGAGGCCAGCAGATGTTCAATACTTGTCAAAATTCTATCAAAATTTCTAGATATAGTTCTTTTGAATCCACATCCTCTCAATTACCCCCTTTCCACCAAATTAGTTCTGGTTCTTGAACCAGTTCTGTTCAGGTTTTTGGAACCATGGTGCTATCCAGCAAAGCCTGGGTGTCCACCATTGTAATAGTGGAGTGTGTTGCACAATACACAAAATATGTTCGTAATAGTAGCATTTCATTTTATGCAAACATTTCCCAAATGCCTTGTCCTCTCCATCCTCCATCCTCACTTTCAAACCTATAGAATTTGACACACCCACCGTCGTCATGGTTCATATTTAATTATTATTTACTATTTTTGGTTCCAGCCTGGGAACTGACTTTTCCGACTCCAAACAATCTCTATGAACTTGGCACAAATGATCAGTTGGACTCTAGGATGAATTGATTAGAATTTGGTGGTCAAAGGTCAAGGTCACTGTGACTGCACAAAACACACCTTTGGCCAACACTTAAGAATTCACACACTAATTAACTGCAACTGGACTGATCAATCGGGAGGTGGGAATTCCTAGTTGCTGCGTGTCCATGTTGGATGGAATTTGTGCCTTTTTTTGGGAATACCCACACACGTACAACTACATTATGTGTAGTCTCTTCACAGATTCTGCTATGAAGCAATACACTCAGATAAGGTGGTGCAGCTGCTAATGTGATGCAGGAGCTGGGGATTCTCTGAAGCTACATTCTCAGAAGACATCTATCTCTGTCCCAGTGCTCACTTTCCCTTCAGACCATGCAGCTACCATCTACCAGCTTTGGTAAGGAGCATTTTCCAGCATGCCATTCTCACTCTCGTGGTGCAACAATGTGACATGATAGGCCCAGTATACAGAGGTCAGCCTTCTGCTGCACTTTGTTTCTGCATGTACAGTGTGTCCCTGCCTCTGGCAAAGTCACAGCTGAATCCTGCAGTGATTTATTACACTGTAAAAATAGCTGAAAGGACAGTGAACAGACCATGGATTCTAATGGGCTGCAGATTTCTAAGAACCATTCCTATTTTAACAATCAATCATCTAAAGCACTGTACTTCACCTCTGAAAAGCAGCCAAGCTGTAACTGAATCTAAAACTTCCAAAATAAAAGCACAGAACCTGAGAAATAAATGTAACTGTCTGTGAGTGAAAAGTGAAAGCTGAGTGAAAAAAATTCACTTTTCTGCACAACTGAGAGCCAATGACCAACCACCAATATCAAACACCCACTTACAGATTTTATTTAGATACAAATGCAGTGATGCAACTTTTAGTTGTAGTACTTTTAATTCGAGTTTAAAAGCCTAGAGATGGTGGCTTACACTTTAAATACATGCCATTTGCTGAAATAGCCCCTCTATTCTTTTGCCTTCTGACATAAGTGGAAGTGGGTTTTGATTCAAACAAGGGAATCCACCTCTGCTACACAGAAATGTGAATAAAACACTGCAAATAAACAATAATCTACGATGCACCTTTAATACAAAGTCTCTATTCTGAAAACTTATTATAGAAGGTATGAAATTTAAAGGCTCTGTGGAATTGTGAATTCATGTCCCACAGTGGACATTCTGCAGAAGTATTTTCATATTGTGACTAGTTAGACAGTATACGTCAAACCGTTCCAATCTGCTGCTGATAGCTGGCAGACTGGAACAATAGGGGCTTTCAAGACAAGTGAGAGACAGAGAACCTGATCATTAAGGTAAAGGACAAACCTGTTTGTTGTATGTGCGTAGCTGATGGGGCCGTAATTAAAGAATATAGCATAAAATGACACTATGAAACAAAACGTATTCACAAAAGCAAAATCTCAAAGTGAGGCTGCCATTGCTAGTCTTACTGTGGCAGAAGAAATAGCTACGTCAGCCCAGCCATTTACTGAGGGGGAGTTTGTGAAGGGAGCATGATGAAAGTGTGTGACGTCATGTGTTCAGACAAAAAGCTGTTGCTGTTTGTGCATGTGATCTTGCCGGCAATCAACAAGAACAGCTGAGGGAATGGATGTATGAATAATTTGTGAGAATACATCTGAAAAAACAGGGAGTTTGACACCCCTGTCTCAGACAGTGAATCTGGATAATTACCTTCTCTGTTTTCTCCTCTGGCTCATCTTCATTGAGAAACTCTCGTTTTGGGTAGGGTATCTGACACCCAGCAAACACACTAGAAGCGATAAGACAGAAGTCAGTGATTTAAGTGTCTCTACATTAACATAATGTAAAACTCTGTTGTGTCAACCAAAACATATTGCCGCCCCTAAAATACAGGAAAAACAAGAAGGCAGCTTAAAACTTAAAAAAGAAATTCCTCATTCTCAAAGAAGTAAATCAATGTGGGCCTGTTATTCTTTTGCTGAATAAAGACAAATCAAAGCCTGTTGCAATAGTTTATTAAGGCTCACTCAGTGGTTGGTAATGGGTCCTCCAGGAAGTAAGGGTCTTGCAGTGCCTGCTCTGATGTGATTCTTTTGGTGGGGTCCATGGTGAGGAGTTTCTGGAGCTGAAGACAGAGAGAACAATACTCACAGTGTTACAAGACAGTAAGGCAAAGAAAGTATTAGGGCAGTGAGGTGTTTGTATTGTTTGGGCTTACTCCAATACAAATTCAATTAGAATTGAAAGAATGACTGCGAGGTTACGGTGCCTCTCGGTTTTAAGGCTGTTTAAGGATGTTCACATCTAAACTGAATCAGCAGTGACTCATGGCTGTTTTTATATTCAGTCCCCTCAAATTTCAAACAATTTAGCAGAACAATGATGGTGATAACATTTAGATAGGGTAACCAAGGAATATTTCATGGTCAAACAATGGAATATTCTTGACTGTCTGACCTTACTAACCTCTGAAACTAGGATGAAAGAAAAAAGCAACAAATGACGCTGGCTGTAGTACAAGGCTTATTTAAATTCATATAAACTAGATTTTTTTTTTGGGGTGGTGGGGTGGTGAAAAAGGTAATATGGTAAATCTGTTAGCAATAATATAGCAACATTATCATGTTTTTGTTCACCTGAGGAATGTAAGTCATTTTATCTCTGTTTTTCTCCACCATACTGATGAGAGGAATATTTGGCTCCTTCCTGCTAAATGCAACACTATGTTCACTGGCAGGTCACTATGTTCAAAAACCAGACATTAGTTCACTTTTTTGTACATTTCCAGATTTTCAGATCTATGCAGATGCTCTTTCCTTATACTGTGGGTTTTTGTGTGTGCATGTGTGTGGTCTGGGAATTCCTCTTATTGTGGGGACCTAAATCTGTTTACACTGTCACAAGTCTCCATCACATTAATCATCAAATTTTAAGGTGAAGATGTGTTTTAAGGTTATGGTAAGGTTAGGGTTAGGCAAGTAGCAGTTATGTAGTAGTTATGGTTAAAGTGAGTCTATGTAATATCTCCTGAAGCCATGGAGACAAGACTGTGTGTGTGTGTGTGTGTGTGTGTGTGTGTGTGTACTTACCAACAGGAAAACTTTGCTGTCTGGTTTGACTTTATGCTTCTCCATGTATTTGATTAAGCTACTGTTTGCATACCTGTTAGGTGAGAAAACACAACAATACACTTTAAAAAGTAGTGACTGTATTTCAGAATTTTTGTTGCTCTATGAGTTTCTGATGATGATGGTCAGATCATCACAGCATCTCCTTACGTTGTCCTCCTGAAGTCCTTCTGCAGAGTGGGATACTCTGGCATCTTCCGAATGTCTTCCCAGTCCTTATCTGTGGAATGCAAAAGCATACAACAAGGTTTAACAAATATAACAACTTCATCCTGTATATTTACAGTGGCTTCAGTAGTTTTCCTGGCATTATTTCTAGTGGAGAGGTAAGTGATAAAACCTGCCTACATTTTAATACAAATGGGTGTTTTATTCCATCTTTATTGTAGCACTGAGATTGGGGCTTTCTTGCTTAAAACAGCAGCTGCGCTGACAGCAGTATCCATATTGGTAATGGTAGCGCTAACAGTCAGAGGCAAACAGGTGACTCATTCTCCATTTGATAATATAAATAAACAACACATTTTCTGGTGGTGGCCTTTCTAAAATGAGCAGTGGTCAAACTTGCTATATTCTTTGCGACAGCAGCACCTACATTAATACTATTTGGAAAAGCTGGGGGAAAGTTGTCCATGGCCACTTAAAAAATGATTTAAAATAATAATAATAAAATACTGAGAATTCATGGCTTGGTTTTTATCCTAATGTGCAGTGTGTATTGTTGGACCTTATATACACAGGTGTGTGCCTTTCTAAACTATGACCAATCTATTTGCCACAAGCAGGTGTTTAAGGATAATCAAATCAAACAGGATGCACCTTAGCACAATCTGGAGTGCCACAAAGGTATCTAAATACTTTTATGACTGAGAGATTACAGGTTGGATCTTAAATGAATTTTCAAACATTTCCAAAAATGTGTCACTTTCATGATGGTTTATTGAGTGTGGATTGATGAACAAAATGTTATTCAGGTTACTGTGACCTCACAAAACATGTTTCTGGCTATAACTCAAGAATTCATATGTTAATTATGACAAAATGTAACACAAATGTATAATAATAGGATAAAATGACATTTAAATCCAAATGGTCAACTTCACTGTGACATCACAATGTTTTGCAACAGCTCCTCTCTGGCCATTACTGAATAACATAACTCAGAAACGGAAAGGGAGAGTGTGACCATACCTTCTGCAATTTGATTGGTGGGCTGAGGCACACAACCACAAGGCAGTAATTCCAGTTCTGAATTCAAACTATAAGGAGCATGGTCACTAAGCTCATGCAGCTACAGAGGCTTGAATAAGACTCCTTTTTACTTCTGTGGTTCTGTGGTTCTGTGCTTCATCATGTACTAACAGTGTAGTTACAATATGACATTAGAGCATTGACAAGGCAAACACAAATCAGGCATTCAGGCATTAATGATACACTACCTGATTTTGTTCCCCAAGAATTAGTTTTAACATGCTTGTTGTATTAGAAAGGTACCCAGATTTTACCTGGTCTTGTTATTTGTTTTGTGGTGATTCCTGCAAACAGTTTCACACTATTCCACTGTTCCTCAGGTGGTGGTAATGCACCAAGAAACAGCAATACACAGATAGGGAAGAGGAGTGCTGTATATGTATGTAAATAACACTCAGAACTGTGAAACTTTGGCCATAATTCACTTGAAATGTATTTAGGACTTTACACAAACTGAAATCCCAATGGTTTGAAAACTAGTGTGATGGCCACAAAATGACAAGATAGGATCTCAGTATTTGATGTTCTTTGTTTTGCTTAAGAGTTGATGAAAGTCCGTAGGTGGAGGACTACAGCACAGTGATAGATGTTAATGTTGTATTTTGTCACATGTATCTACTTGTAATTTTTTAATATACCATTATTATATATTTTTGTGCTCCTCTGCATTTGTTTATGTACACAGGCATATCATTTATGTTAATATACATTGTTTGTATTGTTTTCTTTGCATTTCACATTAGTATGAGGAACTGTGTTATAAATCAGTGAGTGTCTGTAAATCAGACACAACCCAAGCCTCCCAGCTCATTCTTTTCTCTTTCAATGAAATATTTGATCAGGTTTGAAATGTAAAAATACAATTAAAGATAGTTCATACCTGCAGGGAAACCCATGACGCTGAATATCCTGTCCAGCTGGTCATGATGGAAGGGGTTACTGGTCTTGATGTCTTCTTGCCGACAGTGAAAGATGGGTTCCGATGTTAGCAGCTCCGCAAAGATACAGCCAATTGCCCAGATATCTGATGCATATACATACACAGAGTGCTGAGGTACATTAGCTGCATACATTAGTCTTCCTGGAGTTAATTAAAGTTGGTTTTTTAAGTCTGTTGGAAGATGGATTTCGCAGTGGCAAGGGAAAGTATGTGAACCCATTGGAACTTCCTGGTTTTCACAAGTAGGAGGGTTGTGACTTTCGAGTAATCATGACTGGGCACCCACTTCTAAGGGGACAAGCCACTGTGCTAAATCATCTCCATTTATGGACAACGGTGGATTGGTGAACACCTAAACTCTCTGAGATTGCTTTGCAGCCCTTTCAAGCTTTATTCAGATCAACAATGTTTCATTTTAAATTTCACAGTAGTTTTAATCCACACCTCCAAACTCTCTTCATTGACTGGACTCCAGGTTTGCTAACACTTGACTCCACTTTGCTTTTGTTGATGCTATTAGCCTAGGCGTTCACATACTTTTCCCAGCCTACACTGTGAACAATGCAATATTTTGTATTAGTTAAAACATATCGTGTTTGTTCATTACTATAACTTAGATGAAGATTAGATCACATTTTGTAACCAACTGATGCAGAAAACCAGGTAATTCATACTTTTTCTTGTCACTGTATGTTAGACTCTTTTTAAAAACTTATTTACACAAGAGAGTTCATAAAATCACAAACACGGTGGTGGCCTCAGCCACAGTCGGTGTTAAGAGTATGAACCATTGTGATGACAGGTTGACAGTGTTGTCTCATGTTCCAGGAATGATAAATATAGAGACATAGACACATTCCCTTCATACTGATAAAGATCATGAATCACGTGGGCACTCAGACCTTGTTAACCAGCAATGTGCATTCCTTTACACTGAGAGGTCTTGGTGAGACACACTAAAAGACTGCTTATGCTCTACTACTGTTCTGAATTCAAAAATGTCACTTAACATAAACCGACACATACCCACCCCAGTCAAGCAAACATTCAGAGGTCAAAGTCCTTAGTTAGTGTAGAGAGTTGTATGTTCATGGCTGTTTTCAACACGTACATACAGGAGGGCTCTGTTTGTACATGTGACCCCGTACTCACCAATAGCTTTGGTGTAGTGCCGGGCCCCTAGCAGAAGCTCAGGGGCCCTGTACCAGAATGTCACCACGACGGGGTCAAGGTCTGCCAGTGGCTTGAGGGGAGAGTTGAAGAGTCTGGCGAAACCCATGTCAGCTACAGGAGGTAGGAAGAGAAGACAGATGTGGTTAACTAACAAAAACATCATGCTTATCTGCCTGTGACCTGGAGTGTAGATCTTGATGGCAGCACTTTGGTCTCTGGAACGAATAATTTAAAACAGTACAACATCCACATGCAAAACCTGAAAAAAATTAGCATCCATGCTTAACTCAACAGAGAAGAGTATCTCTTTCTTTGCTAAAATGGCCTCTGGGCCACTATTTATCAAACCTAAGGATCACATGTCAGAATGCTATGTATAGTATAAAAAGCTAAATTGACATTTTTCTCAAGTGACTCACTTATATATATAGCTGAGTGTAAGAGTATGAATGAGGAATGTAGACCTCTTCACTTTTTGCACACTGAATTGTGTTGTAGATTTAACTGTAAATGGATAAAACATGGATCTAACTTTTTTTTTTGGCAAATTCATTAGAAATCAAAATCTCTCATTTCATATTCACATATTCAGAACCTAAATCTACAACACAACTAAGTGGACAAAAAGTGAAGAGGTCTGAATACTTTTTGAAGCCACTGTATTTTGCTTCAGCCAAGGGCATAATTTCCGATGTGGGTGGAGGAGGTGTGTCCCCCTCACTTTCCAAAATCCTATACTTGTCCTGCTCACTTTTATAGTTTGAGGTTGTTTTTCCTACTAAACTCTAGATGCAAAAGTCCAATGTTGACACAATCAGTGTCCTTAAGTTAATACCATCCACTCAGAGCAATCAGCTTAAGGAGCAACAGCCTGTGATGGAGTGAGTGCTTTGCAAACTTAAACTTAACTAAACCTACATACAACCTGAGTTCAGTAATAAATCTGCAAATACAACATCATCCATTCTCACTATAAATCCATTCTCACTATTAACTTGAAACTTAAGTTTACAGAGAATTTCTATTTCTATACTACCCACCATGTCCAAACACATATTGTCCAACCACAGAAAAACATGACACAGAAAATTTGTGCTCACATCTGGTTTTGTAATACAATCATTTACCTACTATCAATATACTATCAATATAACTTACCAGTCCTCAGAAACTTTCCCAAATATAAAAACATTAAATACTATTATTAAAATAAATGTGATAAATAGCTTGTATTCTTATTTTTGTGGGAAGGAATAAAATTGAAGGATTTTTACTTTTAAGTCTATAATTTCACTTTTAGCAGTTTCCTAATATCAACCATGGTTTTTGGAAATGTACCCTTCTCTGCCAGAACGTTACAGCTCGGAGCTTGAAATGAAACTGTCATCTAAATAGAAGTGAGAGTGAGTCGTCCAGAGCAGCTAACTCACCCCTGCTATAAATTCTGATTCTGCTTCATCTTAAATTTCTTTTGTGAAACGTGTTCAAACCAGTTGGACAGGTGAAACTGTTGCATGCGTATCTTGAGATCAACTTCCTCTTGCTGGAGCAGCAGTAACAGTCACTCAGTCCAGAGAAATACTAAATAGCACCAGTTGTAAAAGGTCTAGTTACACTAAGACAACAACCTAGTGCTATTTCTAGGTGCACAAAGTTTAAAAATAGACTCCAGCACTGCAGAATTACCCTTCAACAGTCCCCTGGCCAGCTGGCTTACGCAACAGCACTGATCTGAGCTCCCTGTCGACCTCTCAGAGAGAGGTAAGCACTGCTGCTATCGGACACTAAAACAAGCCAATGGCCTCATTGATCCAGTGTCACGATGACAGTATCATCTGTATAATCTACTTATCTGAATCAGTCACGCACTTCACAGAAATATTTTTTCAATCTGCTATACCGATTTTAACTCTTCCTCGTTCAGGACCTTCCCCCATCACCAGGATGTTAGCTGGTTTCTGTAAGAGACAGAGACAAAGAAGTGTTAGATACTGTGCTTAGTGCAAAAGTGCCATGAGTATATACAATTATACACACTAGTATAACAGTCACACTGGACAATAATTGAAGAAATACACCTTATTTTCTTTTACAAAATAACAAACGGGTATGTGTGCAGTGGCCCGTACTGGCTGCCCTTTAGGTTATTGAACCACACAACCACATGACCATGTCAGTCAGCCATTTTGCGAGAGTGCACTTAAAACTCTCATAGAATCCTGCAACAGCACACCACAGGAATGGGGTCAAACACACTCAAACACCTGGCCAATGGTCACAAACAAAAATAAGCTTGTGGGAGTAAAGCTGGATTAGTTTATGGACCTAAATCAAAGGGAATCGGCAGTGTTTAAAAAGTTTGGATAAAAAGCAGTCCTGTCTGTTCTGTTTAAGGAGTTTATCAAAAAGTGTAAAGCTATCAAAACACTGACATATCAACTTATGAGGCTGTTATGATGACTTTCCCCATGACTTGTTTCTAATCACCTGACAAATTGAAATCCCCAATTCACTCTCCATTTAACTATATTCAAACACATTTTACTTAGTTACCAGTTTTGTCTGCTGTTTGGTGCTGGGCAGGCGGTGTACCCAAGGTTCTTCATCTGCCCTAAAATCAGCTGCCTGCTGCTAAAGAATCAGCCTTTATTGAGACAATAAAGCCCCACCTTGAGCTGAGGAGAACTCCAAAGATGGTGATGATATTCTGTCAGTGTTTGTCAGTGATCCCTTACACTTTACATACAGTCATGTAATCTATATTAATATAAAAACCTTTCAGTAGGCAGCTTTAAGGCTGAATTTATTTATTTATTGGAGGCAGTGTTCGGGTTGCTCTCTGCCAGTTCTGAGAAACATCAGGCTATTTTGTATGAAGCTAGAACAATGACATTAAGATTTGACAGTGAGAACAGAATCCAAACTGAAAAAGGAAACACTGGCATTGGGATATTTGTACTGTTAGAAGTTGTATTGGCACTGAAACAAGTATTGTTATTGAAAAAAGTTTTACTGAAAAATAAATCAGATATCAAAAAATTACAACGTCACAATATTGTACTTTATTGTCATATTTTCTATATCATGATGTGTTTTTCAGTGACGATCTGCAGATTTTTTCGTCCTGCCTGTCTCCTTTCACTGAGAGTTTTTTTTTTTACGATGTCAGTATTTTTTCGATGTCACTGGTTTTCAGTTTCTCTCTGAGCCTTGATGTAGAGCGCGCTTTACTCCGCCCACCAGCGCTGCTTAAAACTACGCTGATGAAAGCAGAGTTAGCAGGCTGTAGGACAACGAGCTAAAACTCTCCAGGGTGAAGGGAACTGCAGTCTATTGTTTGACACCTTTCACGTTACGCATATTCACCTGTTTTCCTGGCGGCACAGCAACTAACGTACGAGGTACTTTAACAGTCCGATAATATGAAATTCAGTTTGCATATACGTGTAATACTTTGGTACCACTGAGCGCACGGCGACATGTGGGAGGAGGCGCGCAAATATATAGGAGCTTCATTCGAATGAGGCCGCAGAGTGAGTTGATGGTAAATTGTCGGGCTGCCCCCTCAAAGAACCACAATACTAAGTGAGATGTTAGTAGAGACGTGTTGGAAACATAGCAGAGAGAGCGTGAGGTTCGTTTCTGTAGGCCACCCCGATATTCTCAGCTCCGGTTACACGACTCAAAAGGCGCTTTTAATTTGAAACGACGCTTAGAGGAAGTGGGGCAGAGGTGACACCCTGGTGAGGTGAGTGGGAGAGAGAAGAGAAAAACAAAGCAAAGAAATAAAGAGGATAGATTGAAATTAACATTAAGTTAGATTAATTAATAATATTCACTCTACTAAAAATCCATAAAGTTTTTATGGGTTGTATCTGTGTCTTTACTGACTGCTTAGTCATTTCCTAAAAAAGGTGAGAATGTGTCTTTGATGTCTTAGAGCTACATTTGTGTCTGACGCAGCGTCAGTGTGTTGCCACCTGGTGATTTGATCAATGTTAGGGTCAAATAAAAACCCACACCATCTGCCCCTGGTTGCAGAACTAAGCTGCTGTGTGCTCAGATCGTGTTGCTCTGCACCATCAAGACAACCATATATTTTCCTGGAGAAGCCTCTTGCCATTTGTTCACCTGTTGTTGTCATGCGTCACTGTGACTGGCACAGCTGTTGTGGAGCAATGACTAGCTAGGAGTGAATTTATTAATCATTACAACCGCCAATGTATAATCCACCTCAGCCAACCCTTTTGCACTTACATGAACCAAATAGTAGGTCCACCTGGAGACACCCACACAGTCTGTGTGCCCAAGACCCACCATCCAGTTATAACAGGGCCTATAGTCATTTGATCTGTTGTTAAAATAAAAAGACATTGATTCATTGGCTTTGCTGATAGTAAAATAGAACCTCACACCAATCCACACTTACACTTCCTTTATATAATATTGGGTTATGCATACTGTACTGCTCATCAAATTAGCCAGCTATATCAAACAAACAGACATATAGCTGCTCATTTGAACAGAAGGTCACAAGACCCATGTTTTTAAGTTTACAGTTACCATCTCATGCAGTAGGATGCAGTATCTGCTTGTCATCAAACAGCCTGTCGATTTCCCCTGCGTGTCTGTGTGAATGTGAACTCCCTGCTTTGGCGGACTCAGATCTGCCTGGCAAACACGTCTTGTTGCTATAGAAACAGCACCAATAATGAGGTCTATTATTCATGCCCACAACACAACACACAGCAATTGGCAAACACAAAGGCAAGTGTCTCTTAAAAGGCCTGACAAGTTCAGGCTCAACAGTTTTTCTTTCACATTCTAAACAGGCCTAACTGAATTAATATGCCTGGCCTCAAGGTATTCATTTTGGCTGTTTGAAATACAATTATCACCTCTGGACTGTGCTGTAAAAGATCTGAGTGAGTGTCAGTGCTTCTAAAAATGCAAAATGAGCATGCTACATGTTCCAGATAACATAAAGGACATGAAAAACTGAAATAAAAGTGGAACTAGACAAGAGGAACCAGATAAACTGGACGACTCGCACATAAAGACATGGTAAGATATTTCTGTTGCTGCAACAAAATACAGTATGTGTTAGATACGCACAAGCGTTTTTCAAAAATGTGCACCGAATCATGCTTTACGCCTCTAAATTCAGACTTCCCCTTGAAATCATCCAGTGAAATTCATCAGTTACGGTTGGTTTCAGAAATGGAACAGGAGCCGAGGGAAAATAAACACTCTCTATCCCACTGTGGACCAACAAACCCAATCCTTAGGGACATGGCCCTCTTTAACAAAGCCATCTATATCTTTGTCTCTATGCCGGTTCAGGAGCCAGAGGCAGACTTATACTATAAGACTGGCAAGTTGATGAACAGGCTGTCCTAATACCAAAAAGTCACAGCCAACAAGGCTATCAACAACCACAAGTTGAAGCGTCAAGATAATGAACCTCTACCTGTGCACCATTAAGGCAGTGGCACACTTTGTCTGTACAGTTCGATTTACTGAAAAAGGGAAAAAATCCACACCATCTGCCTTATATACATGTGCAGGTCTGCAGACTGAGCTAGTTGACCTCCCTGCACAGCAGGAGCTACAGCCTATTCTAAAAAATCACATTGTGGTGGTGTGGCAAACATCTGCAATTCTGCTTCTGTTGACATCTAATGATACAAAAAAAAGCTGTGAGCCAAACTACAGGTGTGAAAGTATGCACACAATTTGTGATACACCTGAATCCCTTATTGATGTCAGCTAGGTTTGTTACATATAGTTATTACTGTCAGATTGAGGAAACCAAATTATAAATAACATCGGGTGAAAACTGGTAGACATGATTCTTCTTGGAATGTTAGACAATAATATAGTTTGCATAAAATAGTGTGTCCATACAGTAAATGAAAAAATAAAGCAAGGCCTTAAGAGTTTTGGATTTTCTGTATAATATTCATTGTTCCTCATAATTAGTTATTAAAGATAGACATTAATGTGCCAAATGGCCAGTTTACAGTATTTGCCCCTCCCAAACCCTCATGAGTCAGTCCTGATCACAGCAGCATCATCTGCCTTGTGTTGCTGCAGTCTTGCCACGTGGGACAAACAGCTTCTAACAGCCTTGCATATAGTAATGTGCATATACAGGACAGTACATATCCAGTCAGTCTAGGTTTACTGCAACAACCCCTCCCCCATCCCCTGCAGTGACTGCTGGTATGGTCCAATAAGGTGCATGCTTTTTGCCTTGGCCAGTGGAGCTGCTAAGTCAGCATCTTGAGTCAGCTAGCCATGCAGGGTGGTGGGCTCAGCACTAGCTAGAGGTTGTTACATAACCCTTGTGGGGGTGTAGCGGTGGGAAGAAGGGGGAGGAGGCATGACAAGCACCACTGGTGTGTGTGGGTGGTGGGTGGGACAGTGAGGAAAGAGTGGAGGAGTGGCAGGACAAGTGGGGGATGAGTGCTATGCAGTGGTGCAATGCAAAGCACATGCCTGATTCCTGTGGTGCAAAGACGCAGAACATGCTATACACCAGCACAAGCATGCTGTTATGTAACAGCAGAAGTATTGGAGCCATGAAAGATGTGCTGATGGGAGCACCTTTTTCCACAGCTAAACAGACCACAGCAGATTACAAGTCTGTCTTCTTGCTCCTCCTTTCACATAAATTAACAACATAAATAATGCTAAGACTTGTGGCTTTCTTGTGAATTTTGAAAGCAATAGGAGGACTTTGGGGGCATTTTTCATAAAGCAGCAATGTTCCAATGAAAAGCACCCTGCTTTTCATTTATTATTACTCACAAACTGACAAAGAGCCACCAGGCACCTGCACAAAGATGATAATCTAACTATGGACAAGAAACAAAAAGAAGAGAATTTGAATATATCTGTTGTCACAATGGCAGGAAGCCCTGGCAATGAGACAGCAAAATCACAGCTAACTGCAATACATCAGTGCAGAGTCAGACAGAGTTTGACAATGGAGAATTTTATCCAGCTGCAGTTAAAATAGTTACAAAGGGCCGGAAGAGCTGGTGCACAGATAAGAGTGGTGTGACCTTCAGAGAGCAAAACAACCGCACAGCTTCTGTGGGAGAATTTATGTTGTTGTAAAGGAGAGAGGGCTTCTCTCTCTTATGCTGCTCATTATTACTGTGTTTATTACTGTTTCCCTTCAAATATTGCACACATTAACAAATTCACAAAGTCCACAACATAAAATTTAGTTTAGTCAATTGTGTTACGACATACACATTACATTGTGTTTCCCAAACTTAGATGCCATTTGTTTTATAAACCTTGTTCTCACAAAAGACATTTTGACATGTGACAGCAAGAAAAGCACACATGTAAATAATAAAATGAATGATGGCTGAATTCCATTTAGCTGCTTCAGTTTAGGGTCCTAGTATTTTTTATGCTTTCAAACTTGAGTAGATTCATTGTAAATGTTAGTAGCATGTTGTAAATGTTACCAAATGTAACGTTACTAACACCTGTGCTTTTGATTGACATGTAGCAATAGGGATTTTTCAATTGTTCAAAGAATGGGGAAACTTGCATTTGGATTTGTGTTAATATTGTTGAAAACATAAGTATATAAAAAAACTAAAACTCTGATGAAAAATATCTGTTGACAACCTATTTTTAACATGTACGCAAATAGCCTTCAACAACCTGCATCTGTGGAATCACATACTGTACCTCCTGATTAGCAACAGTTCCCTTCACTGAAACACGTCTACAACCATGTCCAGCTTTTATGAAGAGCTAAGCTAATGTAACTATAATGTGTCGTGGATGTTGCTTTCTATCAGCTACCTTTCATGGTGCTATCAAAAAGAATAAGTAAATTCCAAGATTAATGTCAACAGTAACTATCTAAATCTCCCTCTGAATAATCGCTAAAGAAATCACAGTTCATGTTATTTGACAATATAAAGTCTCCTCTTAAAATAAACCCAGACAATGAAGAGTATGTTAGTGAGCAAGTGAGTGAATCCAGTAATGCTAGGTAGCAGGAACGACTGCACTAGATTAGAGAGAGACATGGACACCTTGTGATAGACACCTGTTACCATGGTAACTGTACAAAAAAAGGGCAATAACTGGACCCTCGAAATGCTTAGAGGACATAACAACTGCACAACAAAAATGAGACATGTCAATGAAGAAAACTAGACTGACTATATGACTATAGCTTTGTTGACTTAAACTAAACTAAAACTAGCAAAAATTGAAAATTGACAGCCGGCAGTAAGTACAAATCTGGTTGTGCTGACCAAAACCAAAAAAGGATTTAACAGTTTGGCTGTTCTCCCCTCAGACTGTGTTTTCCTCCTGTGATAATTGTATTTCCCTTAGCTGCCTTTTTGTGGTTAGTGATATGATAAGGTTTGGGTTTAAAACAGCCTTCTGCATATAGATATGTAGCATTTACCAATAGCCTACACATACAAAACGATGTATAACTAAGGTTACCATCTATGGCAGCAAAAAATAGTCATTTAAGACCTTTGTAAAAGAAATTCAAGAGCTTTAAATAACTTCTAAGGCCTTCTATTAACTTAATACAATGGCTTTTAAGACTTTTAAAGACCTCAAGACCTGCAGATGCCCTATTTTAATATGAGGCAGCAACAGCTAAGCTCGAAATCACAGAGTTTAAAGGTGCAAAAGTGCTGAGAGCTAAGCACAGATACAGCAAAGACAAACATGTTGAGCCATCTGTTCTGAGCAGGACACGACTCATTTGAGAGAGGGAGACCACGGAAACACATGTTTACGCCTTAATGCAGCCCAAGGAAAAATGGTAAATGGTCCCAAGCTGGACCCAAACCAGGGTTGCAATCAGTCCTACACCATCCAGACGCCAGTATGTCCCCAACCTTTTACAGTAATTACTTAATTCTATGGGTTTTCTGCTAAAGTAGATGTATGTCATAGTGAATGACAGTAAGATGTTAGTGGTTTGTCTACAGTAAAAAACAGAGCAAAGAACCATAACGTGATTGTAAACACAGTTTCATTGAGCTTTTATTTGATCTTCTCTTCAGTGATGCACAATCTTTTCAAGCACAAAACCTTCTTTTCTTTGATGATTCCGATTTTCTTTTCAAATTCCTGTTGTTGCAGTTGGTCAGTGAGTCCACTTTGGGTCAGACTGAAATATCTATCAATCAACTACTGGATGGATTGGCACTTAATTCCCAGATAGTGAATTCTGATGACTTTCGTTATCCCCTGTCTTTTTTTTTTTATCTTGCTCCATCATCAGGTCAGAATTTGTCTTTGTCCAATAGTTGATTTATGACCAAATTCCTGCAAAACCAACCAATTGTATTCCCATCAGACTCAGGCGTACTTTGTGTTTGGTGCTAAGTAACAAAGAAAGCATGGTAAAAAGCTACACTAACATAGTGAACATCATAAATTTTGTTATTATGTCATGTTATTATGCTACTACAGTAATTGCATGTTAGCATGTTAGTATGCAAACATTAGCATTTAGCTTAAAGCACGGCTGTGCCAGCGTACAGCCTAAAAGAGCTGCTAGTATGGCTCTGGACTCTTGTCTTGTTTCTGCCAAAATCACAGTGCTGCAGTGTGGGGGCCTGAATAAAACAGTGACAGCAGTTTAAGATTAACTTGTGCAACAGGACTACAAAGGATCTGACCCTAAGCATTTACAGGGCTCACTTTGAGATTTTATATTCTGGGGACAATGTGCTTAACTGTGCTTAACTTAATTTGTAATGAGCACATCGTCATCTCAGCTCAACAACAGCCATACATTGCAACTGCAATGGAGTCAAAAAAGTTTATAGTTTAGTAATTGAAATTGGCATTGGCTTTAACGGCTGTGTGGGAGATGCCCTGTATATTGTTCCAAATTACCAGAGAGACAAAGTGTGAAAGCCTGAGCACACTCCCTGATCCCGGCAGGTTTACATAATGTGATATCTGGACACCACATGACCATTGAGGATTGCCAGGGATTATGTAAGAGTGGATGACCCTGTAGATAGACAGACGCCTGAACTGTGTTACTGCTTTGCCCTCTGACTTCTGAACCCAGCTTATCCACTAAGAGATGCATTCAGAAAAATCTACTAACAGCTTAGTTAACTTTCATTCTCAGTATCTCAGTCTGTGTCTCTGTGTTGTCAGTCAGATTTAAGACAGAAAGAAAGTAAACCGTTCCAATTCTGTATTTTATTTTTTTCTAAAAAGCTGAATCACATTGATCTGGACCACATGGATATACGAATCAAAATCTTAAAGGATTGACATACTAGTCATTCTGGGGGAAACACTGCATTTATATGCTACCTCTAGGTCAAATCTTTAAAAAGCACAATGTCTATGCAGATGATGTGATTCTAATGCAATGGAATTGAGCAAACTATGATCCTGCCTTGCAGATGTTAAAAACTGGCTAAGACAAAACTTTCTTCAGTTTAACTCAGATAAAGCATAAACTATTATAAGTCCAGACTCTTCCACTGATCACTCTGTTCACCTGCATTAAATCATAGAAATCTAGGTGTTACAGTATCTTGGAAAGCAACTTGCTATATTCCTGTCTGAGTCAATACAACCTCTCCAAAGTTCCACTGGTGCAGAATTCCACTGCAATACTTCTTACAAGATCCAAGAAATAGTAGATTTCAGTCAATAGTAGATGGCAGCGGTAAACTGAAAATATTTATTGTGGGTCATCCACCAGCCGACGTTGCTCTAGCACATTTTAATTGTGTGAGAGCAATGACATAATTAACAGTGCAGAGAAAACAACCCGAGTAGTGGCCGAAAGTGTTTTAACACTTCACCAATGAGCTCACTATATAGTCCTCTACACTGAATTCCCTAGATAGTGAGTAGGGGGTAGTGGATGAGTGAGTGATTTCGGACACAGCAATAGCCTTTCTTTTTAAATGTATATTCCTGTCCTTTTCCTATTAAGCTGTATATCTGCCATTATCCCGTTTCTGCTCTGTAGCGTTAGCATGCATCGGAATTCTGTCTTTCCCACTCCCACCGCCCACTTTATACCCACCCATCTTCTGTGCACAAGCATAAGCGCCGTGATTGGGTGGAATGGAGTGCTCCGATCCACTTCACTTATATCCCAATTCTAGAGCCAGGGCTGTGTAAAAACACCAGACTGTTTTTAGCACATACACAGAAGAGCAGATATTCCCTGAATTCGAATAAAAGTACTTTAGATTATAATTGCCAACTCTACCTGAAAAATTAATCAATTACATATGGCAGTGAGCAAGCCATAGATAAGATGCAGTAGTTGAGCTGGCTTATGAAGTAGTTCAGTTCAGTTCCTCCAAATAGGTACCAGGGGTGACCACCAAAATCTAGTCAGTCCATCTGTAAGTCCAAGTGAAGTTTTCTGCAAAATCTGAAGAAATTCCCTCAAGGCGGTCTTGAGACATCATGTTGTGAGGTCACAGACATTCACCTTGACCTTTGACATTCAACCACCAAAATCAAATCACTTCATTGTAAAGTCCAAGAGAATGCTTGTACCAAATTTGAAAAAAATTCTGATATAGGCATTACTATATAATAATGTAGTCACAAAAATGTGACAGACAGAAAAGCCAAAAACATAATGCCTCCAGCTGTTGCCAACACTGAGGCGTAAAAAAGGTCATAAATGATTGCACTGCATCCTGCAGTCTGCTGCTCTACCACAGATTCTGTACTTCCCCATATTTGTGTAAAACAAGCAGCAAACCAGGCTCGTTTGCTTTGTAATGTGGTAAATTAAACCAGAAAATAATGAATGCTTTTGCTTATCATATAGAGGTCTCTGAATGTCATATAGTTTCAGTGAGTTAAGCTACTTTTTCTGAGCAGCCTGTAATGTAGGTTGCTGCCTTCAACAAAATGCCACAACATTCAAAGGCAAAAGCTCCTTGCACCCTGTGCTGTATATAAAAAAAATCTCTTTTATTTCCAAATTTCCTAACACTACTGTCATTTCCATAAGATGTAACTGGACATTGGCAAAGTAAAGTAATATAATGAACAAATAGCACAGAAAAACATAGTCTATGACATTATTCACTAGACAAGAGTTGATTGTCTGTGAGCTCACCCTTGTTAAAAGTTCATTTGGCTTAGCAAACCAAGGCTGCAGCGATTTAAGTTAATGCAAAACTTCACTTAGTTGCAAGATGTTTCCTGTGCACACACAACATTTTTAATTCCTGTCATTCTGCCATCATAGCTGCAATTTTTAGACACACAATGAGAAGCCTTGTGTTCTGGTCCCAGTCTGACTCTCGGCCACAGAGAATGAAATCTCCCTCCAACCAAAGCA